>NPDK01015137.1:7209-18173 GCA_013461565.1 Labeo gonius
ATTTCAGAAAATAACATTTTTTATACTTTTTAAGCACAAAATCTTGTGTAGCACAAGCTCTGGGATGCGATTCAAAGTTTGAAAAAAATTGAAAGATTGAAAGTTTAGATATTTTTGGTTAGATAAATATCAGATTGCATTATGATTACAGTCAAAATTTTAAATACAAGAAAATTGCTCTCACCATCTCACATATTCTCAAAATTTGCTCTGTTGCAGTCTTACCAGTTTGTTTGTGAGAGAGACACTTTTGTATTTTTCCATTTATTCCTTTTATTTGAGTGTCTACGTGGGTGTCTATTTTAGAGTGTCATGCCTTAAGTGCTGTGCACTTTTTTTTCTGCACAGCAGCTGATTTGTAGTTGGTACCACCAAAAGATTCTCTGAGTTTTTGTATTTTTTAGGTATTTCCCATTCATTTCATATGTCGGTCAGTTTTGACCACAAAGGAGCCAAGTGTGACTTTTTTTTTGTGACTCTTTAACATATCCGAATCATCTCCATGATTTTTTTGTGTTTACACAGCTAATGCAACAAAAGTAGTTGATCATACTGATTTCAAACTTAAGGATTCATTAGCCTGAATATACACTGAGCCAAACACTATCATAACTTAGTTGATAATTCAATATACTTTATTTCTGACAAAACATTCCATATTTCGGTTTTGACAGTAATTCTTTGGTAGTGATCACATCACATTACAGAATATTAGCTTGCATACTGAAACTACTAAAACATACTAAAATACAAAAATATTGCATAACTGTACTATAATTTTGTTTATTTCCCCCAGATATGAGAATTATGTGTTCTCTTTTGTGACTACCAAAACGATGATATGTTTTGGTTGTGACTGTTATGGTAGGTACAATTTTATGGAATAACACCCAAAAAACCAATGATATCACTACAAAAATATTTAAATATTTTCATAAGTTGAAATTTAGGGGTTAGGGTTTGGGACAGCCACCTTCCAATAGAACCTTTCCAATAAACGATGAGTTTATTTGTTTAGCTTACTTATATTTTAAATATTATTGTGGGTTTCAATAGCTAATAAAATGATTGTAGTAAACATCTAAGATTTGAATAATGAAATGCTTTTTAAATGTGTTGTTTGGTTGTGGGACAGCAGTTTGCACCAGTTCTGTAGAATGGTTCATATACTTTATTATGATGCTTAGATTGCATATACATTAAAATAAATTAAAATATAAAGAGAAAATTATTTGTAATTTGCATTTTTTTTATTTATATTGATTTGAAAAGACAAATGCGTGTAAATTTAAATTTATTTTTCTTATATTGAAATTTGTTTTAAAAATAATTACAGAAGGGACAATAAAATATTAACTTAATGTAACAGTTTTTAATGATGTATTTTATAATAATAATAATAATTATTATTATTATTTATTTATTTATTTTATAAAACAATAATTGGTGGTCCCACTGTTGAAGACTTTTGAGTCTTTCAAAGTAACTGATATTTCAGAGAGGGAAATAATATGAATATCATTGAAGAATTTGATGTTGACTACTTTCATTTTAAACATTACTGCATTACTTTAAATGGTTTTAGACTTAAAGCTGGTCAAATAAAATAAGTTTTAGATTAAATGTGGGGTGACATTTAATCACACTATTAAAATGACTTTGATACATTTGTGAACAGTGGTAAGTGCAATTCAGTCATTTTAATAGTCATCCATGTGATCTATACAATGGACCCTTTTCCCCTCAAAATTTCACAAACTGCAGTCTGAAGGTCTTTACTGCTTGAAAAACTTGAGGTGTTTGCTAAACTGTGTTTGCTAAGATGTTTAGCTGCCTAATCATATTTTATACTATATTCAAGCATTAAAATTTACTGCTGTCCAGGATTATTCTGCCCAAGCCTCACTCAGAGCGTTTTATGACTGAGCAAGCCCTTGGCAAATGACCTGAAACCAGATTTAATGCACAATTTTAATATTCAAGACTGGAAATGATCTGCTGAACTTTGCCAGTTTGACCAAGAGCCAATAAATAGTGGCACAGACTTCCTGCAGTAATGAGGGGACAAACTGCTGAGGTGATTAACACCTATATGTGCGTGTCTCTGTATCTGTATGGGTTTGGAGGAAGTGTTAGGGAACCCTTGGCCTCTAAAGTAAGATGCACCCCCACTTTTCCCCCAGATCCAGAGATTGTTGTTTCTACACACCTTTGTGGCCAGGCTGAAGCACAAACTGGGAACTGGGAGAGACAAAGAGACAGATCAAAGACGAGACTGATGTTTTGACAGAAGTGCACATACACACCTCTGTCCTCTTTGAAGTAATGGAAAGGTAGCATCCTGAAGGATAGTCCTAGCAGATCACTGACTTTGGAAGCTACAAACCTCTGGACAAGTCACTTCAGTTTGTCGCTCCAGTCTCACGGTCATGTATCTCCCAGAGGAACGGCCTGTGCTGGACTTACCTTACCAAATGAATCATTTGGCTAATAACTACGGATACTATCCACAAGGTAGGACTATCTTTACATCTCTCATGTTTTTTGAGTTTTAAATCAGATTTCAGGTTTATTTATTGTTGTTTTTTAATTTATGGATTATTGGGAGTTGTCAAAAGACTTTGAAGAGGGAGAACCCTGCTTTTAAATAGCAAACAAGTGCCATTTTGGAGAGCTAATCTGCATATAAAATACAGGTTATGAATGAAATTCTAAAATGATTATACTATCGATTAGACTGCAAGGAACCTATTTGTCGGACTCAACATGGCCTCAATGGCAGGATGAACAGTCCTGAAGCTGAACTGACCTCACTTCCAGTTCATGTATCGCTGCAAGATCGAGATCTTTGGGACAAATTCAGCAATATTGGCACAGAGATGCTGATTACTAAATCTGGCAGGTATGCACTGCACATACATGGGTTGAAAATGACTAAATTAAGTCTTGGTACTTTTAACATTTATAATAATGTGTATATATGTAGTGATATTACAAATGTGTAATTGAACTGAGATTTACCCCTATTATAGTGGATGTAATCTTATATATTTGTTAATGTATCAAAAGTCTTGACACAAAGTGAAAAGGCAGTGTTTTTAAGTGCATTAGTGTACTATTCATTGAGGGGAAAATAGTTCATAATCTTGAGAGAATTATAAATCAGAATGTACATTATGGAGGACATCTTCTAATATGTGATGACTAATTGTTATGATGTGTTTCCGGCGTGCGTTTATTTCAGGCGGATGTTTCCCAGCTGCAAAGTAACAGTGACAGGACTGAATCCAAAAGTCAAGTATGTGGTGATAATGGACATGGTGCCGTTTGATAACCACAAGTACAAGGTACCTCCCCTCCACCCCTCCCTTATGGCACATACTCACATACTCACTTCAACCCCCTCCAACCTCCCTCACAAACACACACGTACACCATCATTTAAAAGTTTGGGGTCAATACGAAAAAACAAAACAAAAAAACAACAACAACAACAACAAAAAAACAAACAAAAACAAATGAATTAATACTATTAATCAGCTTTAAATAATGCAAATTAACAGTAAAGACATTTTTTTTTATGTTTTTAACAAAAATCCATGAATCCTGAAAATGGATCATTATTTTCAGGAAAATGTTTTTTTAACATCGATGATAGTAGTAACTATCAGCAAATTAGAATGATTTCTGAAGGTTCATGTGGCACTGAAGACTTCACAGGAATATTTTTTATATTTTATAAAAATATAATTTTACAATGTTTTTAAAATAACTGGTTTCTATTATAATATCTTTTAAATTTTAATTTATTTGTGTGATTTCAAAGCTGAATTTTTATCATTATTACTCCAGTCGCATGATGCTTCAGAAATCATCCTAATATTCTGATTTTGCTGCTCAAAAAACATTTACTATTATTATTATGTTGAAAACAGCTGAGTAGATTTTTTTTCAGGTTTCTTTGATCAATAGAAAGTTCAGAAAAACATGTCAAAATGTTACTATTAATCAGCTTTAAATAATGCAAATTAACATTAAAGACATTTTTTAATGTTTTTAACAAAAATCCATGAATCCTGAAAATGGATCACCATTTTCAGAAAAAAAATGTTTTTTAATATCGATGATAGTAGTAAGTTTTAGCAAATTAGAATGATTTCTGAAGGTTCACGTGACACTGAAGACTTCACAGGAATATTTTTTATATCCCTAAAAATATTTTAAATTGTTACAATATTTTACAATGTTACCGTTCGTTCGTTCGTTTATTTATTTATATCTTTATCGTCTTAATGTATTTTTGGTTGATTAAATGCAGCCTTGGTGAACATAAGAGACTTAATTTATTTAAAATAAAAAACATTTCCCACCTCGTTGTGAACAGTACTACAACACTATTTACTATTGAGCGTATTTAGCCCCGCCCCTTTTTGTTTGTCTTCCGGTTGTGTTTCCACAGTGATGTGACGGGTTTATGAATGAACCGCTCGTATTAAAATCTTCCTGGTCTCCTGACATTTGTTAAGACATTTGCTTCAAACATTACAATCCTCACGACAACATTCGTTAACTCTACAATACATAAATCCACTTCACCAGCCAGATTACTCAGAAATGTATGGCAGTGTCATAGAAATATACAGAGCTACCAAACAAACTAAAGTTCAAAGACAATAATCTAAAGATGGTGACACGCTCGTTTCTCTGGAGAATAGTCAATTAAGCTATTTTATTTCTGCTTATCCACATTATAAGAGTGAGCGTGGCCATTTGTACATTTTATGGGCCTTGCTTCCGGTCTCACTGGCATCCAGCTATTTTTGGTTGTACAATGCAGCTCCTTTTGCTGCTTGATATTGCAAATTGATGTGCCTTACCATATTACTTTAATGTACTATCTTAATTATGAACATACTGGTTTGTAGTACAAACAGTTTTACCATTTACTGCATGTTGTTAGTCTTCTCGTCATTTCCCTGTAGTGGCTAATGAACTGGAAGTCTATATAGGCTTACTTCCATGTTGAAGAATATGGTGGACACATTCTGAAGTGTCTGTCTATGTTTTATTCCTATATTAAAGTGCTGCAAACCTGATAGAAGTGTGAATAGTTATGAACAACAAAACCAAAGACCTAAACATATCTATACTTGAATGAGTAGTGAAAGATTCATGATTGTTGTAGTTAATTGTACATTGTAGTCTTCATGAACTATGCTCTTATATTGTTACAGTGGAGTAAAGATCGTTGGGAAGGGAATGGTTCAACTGATCCACACCTGCCCAATCGCTTCTTCATCCATCCAGACTCTCCTGCACCTGGAGAAAAATGGATGCAATATCCAATCTCCTTTCACAAGCTAAAACTGACCAACAACACCCTCAACTCAAATGGCCTTGTGAGTTTTGTACATCAAAGTGTTTTCATAAAGGGATTTTTTCTGTTTTCAGGATTACTTTTTCTTCCATTTATACTTCCATTTCTCTTCATGTTTGTTAGGTGGTTCTCCACTCCATGCACAAGTACCAGCCCCGTCTACACATAGTCCAGTCTCCAGACCCCTGTAACCCTCACAACCCTGGCGGGTATCTGCGCTTCACCTTTCCAGAGGCTGCTTTTATAGCCGTCACAGCTTACCAGAACCAGGAGGTGAGGAAAGACCAATAACATGAGATAAATGCTAGAGATATGTGAATATAAGACTTTCAGTGCTGGCCTTCAAAGATACTCTTCATTAGAGCTCTACTGCCATCTAGTGGGTCAAATTCATTAGGGTAAACGGCCAATTAAATTGTCCATGATAGTAGAATCTAGTATCAAATGTAGAGTGCAAAATATGCAAAACCCAGGATTTGTCACTAAATATCAGCAAAATATTTAATTTCTTGATTTATTATGTTTCATTATTTTTGTACGTTTTATTCATGTTTACTGGCATGTCTGTGGTTTTTGCTGATGGTACTCTCTGTTTCTCTTCCTCAATACAGATTACAAAACTCAAGATTGACAACAACCCCTTTGCCAAAGGCTTTCGTGACAATGGGCTGAACAGGAAAAGGTGAGAGACACTTAAATAGAAATCAATTCATTCAGAGAAAAATATTATTTCAGGTCACCACAAAAATACGTGAAGGAGAGCTATTTTCATAATTTCTTCCTTTGATTCAGGAAATTTCACTTAAAAATGCCTCTTTTTACAGAATATGACATCAGGGTTGATATTTTTTGGTGAACAATTATAAATCTTTTCAACCATGAACAGCAACAAGATTTATAACCTTGATAATTTCCCCTGCTTAGGTTTAGAGACAAAGACAGCCAAGAGTCACAGGATTCAGATGGACAGGCCAAACAGGATTTCACACCAAATGAGCATGGTATGATTTCCTGAGAGAATAATAATAATATTTAATGTAGCTTTAGGCCATTTTCATCAGCTTTGCTTATTTTTTCTGTTGCTATGACCTGGTGCCCAGCAGAGGACAGCAGAAAGTATTTTAATATAATAAATAGCGTTTTTCTTTTATTTATGCACAAGTAGTGGGACAGCCACAGAAAGATGAGGATGTGGATGTGACCGTGTCAAGCTCTGTTGACTGCAACAGATTTCTGAGTTCTTCAGAAGTGGCTTCGTCTGTCACCCCCAACCCTTTCATATCAGCCTTCATAAACCCCAGCACTGCTGGAGGACCTTCACCCCACCAGACCCACACCATTCTCAGCCTCAACAACAGACACCTGAACAGGTGAGTCTGGCTCTGATTCAGCCTGGGATTTTTTTGTGATGCAGTGAATATCACACTATAATTAAACCATAATATAAAAATGCAGTTCTACTGGAAAATACTCATTCTTACTCTATACTTATGTATTACATTTAATCTTAGAGATTCAGGGATCCAAACCTAGATACGGTAAAGTAAGAGCCCTTGGGGGGAAAAACATCATCTAAGCTTTAAATGGGGAATTACTGTCAATTTTAGCATGGCAATATAGGGGAAAACTTACTTTAGACCCCATGAAGGTATAAAAATAACTATAGTAATAATACTATTGTACTGTCAAATTAAAAATGTATAAATAATCAAAATAATTTTTACAAAATAAGAATAAAATTACAAATGATTCTTAATATCATTGCTTTCAAATGTTAAACCACAGAGCTTTTATTTAGGCTTAAAACCTAGTTTGGATTTAAAACTGCTATTTTTACTGGAAAGTGAAACATTTGGATCTCTGGAGATTATATTATTCTCAGTTTATTACTTTTTAGGCAACAGCATGCTGACTTGTAAAAAGCTTACATTTTAAGTGTTCTTGATAGTTAAAAAGCATCGTCCTCCAAAATACTCTCACTGCTGATTGTTATTATTATTACAAAACATTTCTTTTTAACCAAATTCCAAAGATAAAACAAATGTATACACTACCAGTCAAAAGTATTTTTCTACTATTTTATAGTAGTAAAATTTTTAAAGTCTCTTCTGCTCACCAAGCCTGCATTTATTTGATCCAAAGTACAACAAAACAGTACATTTTTACTGTTTAAAATAACTGTTTTCCATTTAAATATATTTTATTTAATATTTTAAATATTTTGCTTAACTTTGGATCTAATAAATGCAGGCTTGTTGAACAAGAGAATTCTTAAAAAAAATAATAATAAAAAAAAATTAAAATCGCATAAAATCACAACTGCTCACGACTACTCAAAGGTTGATTTCAGCCTGGTGTTGTTTGCATTCTCTGTAAATGTTCTCCGTTCTGTAAATGACAGAAGCGGAGGTGGTTTTTATACAGAAAC
Source organism: Labeo gonius (assembly GCA_013461565.1). NCBI lineage: Eukaryota > Metazoa > Chordata > Actinopteri > Cypriniformes > Cyprinidae > Labeo > Labeo gonius. The sequence goes on from NPDK01015137.1 coordinate 15,015, forward strand.
TCTGAATTTAATAAAACTTCTCAGCTGTGCTGACCTACTGTCACAAGCAGTTAGACAGACAAGTTCATCCATTCAGTCTTCTCTAAACAGTGATGAAGGTTGTCAATATAAAATGAAAGCCGTAAAAGGTCAAGATTTATTTTGAAAATAGAAGTAAACTAAAAGTGGCCAAGCAGATACAGAAATAGCATGGTGAAAACTCTTTGAGAGCAGTGTTAGGACATGTTTGTAGCTTATCTTTATTTACACTGCAGTTTGTGGACAGCAATGTTTCTGTTTATGTGACTTTTTGTACTACCATTAAAACCAGCCACAGGGCTTCTTTGACAGCCTTTGGTTTTGTTTCCAACCACACACACACCACGTCTCAAATGCTCTCTCATGAGACACTATTCTCTTTCATAGTTCATAACCTCTGTGTGGAGGATCCTACTACAAAAACTACAAATTTGTAGTTTTTTTTTTCAAAATTTGCTTTTTTCACAAAATAGCTTTAATGAGTGAGATTTATTGGCTATTTTGAATAGACTAGGATTTTACAAATCAGCTATTGCGAGCCAAACATGCCATTCTGACTCAAACATGCTTTGTCCACATGAGCAGCAGTCAGAGCACATGCAATAACCACTGCTTCTGTTGTTTGAGCACTCAGAGAAAGGACTGATGATGTACCAATGACAGGGTGTTAATGGAAAATTGAGTTTACATTTGAAGCTGTTGGCCATGAGGGAAAGATAACCTTTCCGCCTGTCAGGCCTTGTGTGTGTTTGTATGTCAGGGTGAGTGTACAGTATGTCTGCCCAGTGGAAAAGTACTGTATACAAACCATTCATCTGTATAATACATCATAACCTCTGTATGTGCTTGTACAGCACCAGACAGAAAATGAATGAAAGCAGGTTATAAAATAGAGGGGAGGGTACATTGTTAGATTAAAAATGGCTCTGAGTTTTTTCTTAGAATGTAAACATGTTTACAAAACAACATGTAAATTTTACGATTTAAAACTGAAATTTACAAAACAAACAACAAAAGACATATTGCTACTAAAATCTTTTTTAAAGTAACATTTCACCCAAAAATAATAAAAAAAAATCTGTCATTATTATTCACAGTCATGTCGTTTCAAACCCACAAGACCCTCATTCATCTTCAGAACACAAATTTAAATATTGCTGATGAAATCCGAGAACTTTCCGACCCTGCATAGACAGCACATTCAAGGCTGATAGTAAGGACGTTGATAAAATAGGCTACGTTCACAACTAGTTGTCCAGTTCTGTTGTTCACATGGTGCGTGTTTTCCGAGAATGCGGTTATGAGTGCTGAAATGTATTTGGTTGTAGAATGTGGCTGTCACATTGTAAATACTGTGTATGAACGCAAGGACTCAAATACAGGACTGACAGCCATATTCTCCTGCTGTGTGAACGTGGACATAGTTAGTGTGACTATCGTTATTTTTGTTTTCTTTGCACACAAAACGTATTCTAGAAGCTTCATAAAGTTTCGGTTGAACCACTGATGACACATGACTATTTTATCGATGTCCTTAGTACCTTTCTGAACCTTTAACATGGTAGTTGCGTTGTTAGGGCTCTTAATTTATTGTGTTTCGAAGATAAACGAAGGTGGGTTTCGAAAAACAAGACGGTAATGACAGAATTTTTATTTCATTTCGTGGTGAATTTAAATAGTAAGAACCCTGCTGAAAAAAACAATAAAACCATTACGGTAAATTCTAATAGTTTCCACTACCATTACAAACATTACAAACCATCAACTTTTAACCATTAAAACCATTAATAAAATGGTTTTCTGTAGTGTGTTTTGGGACATATTCCATTAGGATTTATTGGTTTTAACTAGCCACCAATAAAAGGTGACCAATTACCAGTAGAGACCAACAGTAGAGTCCATTATAGTATCCATTAAAACCAATACAAGTCCCATTATAACCAGTAAAACAATTACACATTTTGTAATAGTGTCTATTGTTTTTTCAGCAGGGGAATTATTTCAATAATTCACTCATAAAGACAGTCACTTCTTTTGTCTCTGAAAGAGTCAGTGGTTACAAATTCTTTGAATGAATGATTCAATAACTCATTCAAAATGAGGTTTACTTGTCAACACCTACTGGCATAATGATGTAACATGTTGTAAGTGACAGTCTTGTCTGGAACACGCAAACAAGGTCAAGTACTGTTGTATAACAAGAGACATGGTGATTTTTTTTTTTCAACAAATAGAAGAGACAAGAGAAAAAAAAATAGAAAAGACATACATTAAAAGTAGAAGTAAAGAGGCAGCTGGGTCTTTTCGCAACAGCGTCTGTTCTCCAACTGTGTGTGCGTGTGCGTGAGGGATAGTATTCAGTTAACACTTTGGGCCAGAAATTCAGGCAGACTGTACATCAGCAGCCTTTGACTGTGGCAGCTCTCCGTCTTTCTGAAGTTGACTGGCCCAGTTCTGTCTGTAACTCTCTTGCCAGAAATTGGTGGGACTAAAATAATCCATCCGTCTGAAAACTGCCTTGAGTTTTCAGAATGCAGTGTGGCGACCTGATGCGCTTCATAAATACTGAATTTGAATGAGTGTGTGTGTGTGTGTCTCCCCTCTCAGTGTGAGTGTCTGTCGATGTGTCTGCTGCTCACAGTCAGAACGTCTCCTGTCCATCTGCTTCTCTCGCCGTTCATCACGCGTGCTCTTTCTTTCTTTAAATCCGATTATCTTTACCACTCGCTATCGCTCGCACCCACCCACACGTGCCCTTGACCGCACCCATCTAGCCCCTGCTGAGGTGGAGATTGAACAGAGGAGGCACTAATTGCCCTTTAATTGCCCCTCTGTCTGTCCAGCTGCTCCCCAGGCAAGAAAAGACGAGTGGACAAGTAGTATTGATTAGATAAGTGAGAATAAAAAAATAAAAGTGGAACTGGGGTGGGAGTTTTAAACATATTATTAAAGAGGTAGCTTACCTAAATATATATATATTATCAGTTACTCGCCTACTCATCTTCATGTTGTTCCAATCCTTTTTTTTGAAGTCTCTTCTGCTCACCAATCCTGCATTTGATCCAAAGATCCAAAAATATTTTTTCTATTTAAAATAGCTGCTTTCTATTTGAATATATTTTCAAATGTAATTTATTCCTG
>NPDK01015368.1:0-11293 GCA_013461565.1 Labeo gonius
CAAAATCATACAGTCATTGTTGGAAAGAGTTCAAATACACAAAAATGCTGAAAAACAAAAGATTTTGTGGGACCTGAAGAACAAGGGACTCATGAACAACTATCACTAAACAAAATAAACAGCTGTGGATCATTCAGGTAATAACACAGTATTAAGAATCAAGTGTATGTAAACTTTTGAACAGGGTAATTTTTATAACGCAACTATTATTTTCTCTTGGGGACTATATGTAAACTTTTATGTGAAATATCTTATAACAGTATTAAGAATCAAGTGTATGTAAACTTTTGAACCGGGTCATTTTTATAAATTTATTATTATTTTCCCTCTGTGGACTATAATGTAAACATCTTTTATGTGAAGTATCTCTTATTAAGAATCAAGTGTATGTAAACTTTTGAAAAGGTCATTTTTATAAATTCAACTACTATTTTCTCTTTTGTGTAAACTTTTGAACAGGGTCATTTTTATAAATTCAACTATTATTTTCTCTTGTGCTATATGTAAAATGTATTTTATGTGAAATATCTTATTCACGTCAGTACTACATAAAAAATAACATGCATTTTGTATAATCCATCTAAATTTAGTAAAATAATTAACATTCTGCAGATTCTGCAAGGTGTATGTAAACTTCAACTGTATTTCCAGGTAAAACGGATACACAATTAATAATTATTATAACTTGTTTATTAAAATACAACTGTTCAAACGATTGGGGTCAGTACGATTTGTACTTTTTTTTAAGTTTCTTATTGTCGCCAATGCTGCATTTATTTAATCAGAAATACAGTAATAATAGTAATATCGTGAAATATTTTTACAATTTAAAAGAAGATTTTTCCCATTTTACAAGATTTTAAAATGTAATTTATTCTTGTGATAGCATTGCTGAATTTTCAGCAATCATTACTCCAGTCTATATATAATCAATTTAATGCATACTTGCTGAATAAAAGAATCCATTTCATTAAAAAAAAATTCTCTGACCTCAAACATTTGCATGGTAATATACCAAAACTAAACCAGTGTGTAAAGTGTGTCAAACAATGTGTAAAGATCTGCAATCACTAGACTACTGTATCAGTTTGTGGACGATACCTGACGGAACATCTCTGGAAAGTCGTAGACATAAGTGGTACCGAGGCTCTGGGCCTGGAAGCGTTTGGACTGCAGGAGGTCTTTAGTGACGTAAGGTGTGTTGATGAGCATGCCATGAAGAGGACCCTGCTTATCTCCATATGCCTGGAACATGATCTGATGAGAGAGAGACAGAGAGCAAAAGAGAGTCAGCCAGTCATAAGTAAAGATTAAAATAAATAAATAAATGCAAATAAACAAATAAATCTATAAATTTCCCCACATTTAGGCAAACAGATAACAGTTGGCCAATGACACAAAAAAATAACACTGAGAGTTGATGTAACAACGAAAAAAGATGATTTTGCAAACATTTTAAAAATGATCAATTCTGTGAAAAATGAAAAAGCATTTTTACATTGAGACAGAAAAAGTCAGCACATCACTGACAAATGAAACTAAATGGTGACTAGCACAAAGACAAATCCCTGAATGTTTAACTGCTGTGTAACTGCTGCCTCAGTGCAACAAATGACAAATTATACAGTACTATTTGTATGTTTGGACACACTACATGAATTTTTCCAGTGATAAATATAAATAAAATAAACAATGATACTGCTTATTATTCATATCATAAACATATACAATACCATTTAAAAGTCTGGGGTCTGATTAAAAGTTAATGCTATTCATTTGAAGTATTTTTTATACATCAAAGAAACCTGAAAAATAATGGACCATGGTTTTCTGTAAATGAAAACTTAACATAAATTGTGTCTACGTACTTTATAATTAAATAATAATGTCAAATTTGAGGATAAAATATAAGCAACATTTTTTTTGGTCACTGCATAATTCCCATATAGCCATTTTTTAATATTTCCCAGTTTTGACTTCATTTAAAACACATACACACACACACACACACACACTATTTAAAAAAAATGTGAAGAATAGTCACAATAAAGAAAAGTAAAGAATGTGTGTCCAAACTATTTACTGATAGTATGTCTACTAATGACAGAAAATTAATAATTATTAACAAACAATGAGTGATGACAAAGGCATAGCACTGTTGTTCAGTTTCAGCTGACTGCATATGTATGTGTTTGTGTGTTTGTGTTAATGAGAGACACGTGAGCCCCACCTGTCGGTCTTTGTGCCCCACCTGTCCTGTACGGGAGTCTGTGACCTCCTTGTACAGGCTGATGTCCAGGTAGTAGCCACTCTCATTGGTCAGGAAGAGGCGGATGGGGATCTGTTTGCCAGTGGGTGTCAGTCGGATGTTGATCTTCAGCTCGGCTTGAAGCACACGGAGCTTCCACAGACGACTGCCGTACCGCATGACCATGGAGCGCACAGATTCCTCAATCTAACAAGAACACAAGTGATCAAAATACATGCAGATATGTACTTTCCTAAAAGCAAAAATCCACTGAAACTCATTAAAACCTTAGAAGGGTCCATGATGACGGTTGGGACGAAATTGAGGAAGATGTGATTGCAGTCGGTGCGGACTGTGGTGTTGTTGAAGGCCACTTCCAGCTCATCCATGGCCTCCAGCAGCAGACGTTCTGCCTCGTTGTGCAGGTATTCAAACGACGCTTCCTACACAACACAGAACCACAGAGTGTCACACATCTAACCAAATTTATGGATGCAAACACAGACTACGGAGATGCTCTTACCTTGGTGACCAAGTCCGAGTGGCGGATGATGGCACGTACAAAAAAACGGTAATCTGTGACCTCAGTGCCCACCTCCACACGAGCGGCTCCCAAGTACAGGTGCATCTTATGGTTAGCACAGGGGATGGCCGTCAGCGCAAAGTTACGCATGCGGTTGAGCTCCAGCTGGAAAGCCAAGGCAGGTTCCAAGTGCCTGTAGATACGGTCCTCAACAAACTGGAAAAAAGGATTTAGAAAAGTGACAAAAACTTCTTTTTCAGTCAGAATTATAGTTTGGCCAAATGGCTATGAAAATGAACTTGGTTGAAACCAAATTTCTTTGGTTTTTTAGCATTTTTTTTATATTTAAACCCTTTCCAACAATGACAAATTTTTTGAGATCCACCTTTTCACACTGAGGACAACTGAGGGACTCATTACAGATACAACTATTACAGAAGGTTCAAGCATTCACTGGTGCTCCAGAAGGAAAAACAATGCGTTAAGAGCCAGGGGTGTAAACTTTTGAACAGAATGAAGATTTGTCGATTTTTTCTTATTTTGGTTTAAATATCATATTGGTTTTATTTAGTACTGCTCTTTAGAGATTTTAATATCATAAAAATACTTAATACATAAAAATCTCTTGTTATATCTCTATTGTGAACATTTTGTAAATACTCTCTAGTCCTTATCATGTTCACAATCATCGTGATAACAACATGACCAATGTTTATCTTCATCAGAATTAGAATGCTGACCAAAAATAATAATTGATTTAATAATTGATTAAGATTTTTGCCATTATCGAGCAACACTAAAAACATTTGATCATGAAAAAATCTGCATTTTACAACTACTTCTAATAATGAAACAAGATTTAAATAAAACAGAAAATGTAATGAAATTGCTCGTTTGTGTAGAGAATGTAGAGAAAGTGAGTCTACAGGAGTAGAAACTGCCCGTGAGCTATAATAGCAGGCTAGATTTAGTAAATGTAGGTAATCACAGCTGCTAATGGATGTCATCCCTCTCAAATGAGACAAATAATTAAAAAGTTCATTAATGTAATGAGCTTTGCTGGAACCATTTTAGCAAACTATCAGGGCTGAAGGAAGCCAGAGAAATGCCATTGATCATGATAGAGTGACTTGCACAGCAAAGACAAGAAATTGAGAAATATAACAGCTTTTTCTTTTCCTCCTCCTCGTTTCCCCTTTGTATTTTCCCCCCTAAACAATAATGCGGCTGATGAATTTAATGAACACTTGCATTTAAATGTGTTACAGTCTTTTGTGCCTGTCACTGGTAGTCTTGTGTAAAACATAACTCACCTTGTCTCGAGCACGGAAAGTGAAAAATTTGGGGAATTCTCGCTGTGAATTAAAGACATTAAACATTAACAGTGAAATAATATTGCATTGCGTATATGTCAACACCGATCTGGAAAACCAGACCAATACTATTAATACAGCAAATTGTATTCTTCACTATAGGACATTTACAAAACTAAAACAGGTTTTGTACATTTCAAAGACTGAACAGTCTTATAATTAAGTATGTATCTTATTAAGAGACCATTTATAATGCCTCTGTTCCAAAACCTAGGAGTCAAAAAACAAAAAACAAAAAAAAAAACAGGATTTCTAATAATACTCCATTTATACAATTTAATTCATCATCATATAAACTTACATTCAATTATATAAAACAAATAACACTAACTTACAAACTTTTTTCTGTATTTTATTTCAATGATTTAATTTCAAATCTTTTATTTGTTCATATCCAATTTTTCCATTTCGGAACTCAAGTGTTGATATACAGTATGAAATTATTGGCGATTTAATTTGAGTAATCAGCTTATCATGCAATGAATTTGATTGCAGCGTTTGAATCAAATAACAGCCCAAATTTTATTACAAAAGAGTACTATCGTTAGTTTAGCAACATGCTAACACCCAAGACGGTGAACACGATTATGCCGATCAAAAATACTGTACATTTCATTCAGTACTGAGAAGTACTACATTAAAATAGTCTAATCAAAATTTAACTGTGCACACCATGTATTTCATATTTAGTATATGAGTCATTAGCTTAGCAACACATTAAAGTTAATCTCTACCACAGTGAGCTAAAGCCAAGTTTCTCATGTACTCCAGACAAGTAGTGCTACTGGTGAGACCTGCATGACCTGCATTAAAATCTATGTAGAGCCTTTCAGTTCAGTCACTTGTGAGGTTCCATTTTGGTTAAAATGCTACCTAAGAAAGCAGCTGCCTATTTAGAGTGCAGACAGTGAGACACCTCCATAGGTTGTGGAACAGAGCCAATGTCTCAAACATTCCACAACTACTTACATGGAACCTCTGGTCCACCTCACAGTTGACCTGCTTCCTGAAATCCTGTTAATAACGGCGTCAAGAGCAAAGGGGAAAAGACACACATGCAGTGGACGCACCAAGATTTGAGATCAGTTACTAAGAATTGCAGTTATTCAAATGAACATTCAACTGATTACAGATTATTTTGCTGAAATTTGATTGAGGAGTGACAGAGCGGAAACATGCTCAAATGTCATTTTGAAAGTATACCTTCTGAGCGACCAGGAAGGTAAGTCTTCGGATGCCGTGCTCAAACAGCAGAGATTTCTGTGGTAAAAATGACGTGAATGAAAAAAATTGACGTGAATGAAGAAAAATCACATAGAGAACAGAACTCTCACCTTAGACTGGGTAAACTCGCGGAACATGGCCGCAAGCCCGTCATCGTCAATGTCGCTGTCCGTCTTTATGGCCACATTAAGGATATGAATTGGCTCGTCTTGAATGCTCTGGAGTAAGACAAACAAAAACAAAATAAACTAGGAACAGAAAACAACAATTTTCCAAATAATAGCTTCATTGCATCAATCAAAAATTATTATCTGAGCTTATTTTCTCTTTTTTTAAGGGTCAGAGGATAAAAGCTTTACCTTATTGTCCTCCTCTCCATACAGCACAGGGTTGCCTCCCTCAGGAAAGGTTGGAGTAGAGGGGGGTGAGTCTGAGAAACAGCTCAACACATCCTTAATGTTCCTGTGATAACAGTCACATTAGACATGCAACCAGCAAATGTATATAAATGTTAAGAAAACTGCTATAAAAGATGACATTAAAGAGATAGCAGCATTGAAAGGGCCCTCGCACCCGGGCTCACCAGCACCTGGTGGCTTTAGGAAAACAGCGAATGGTGGTCAATATGCATTTAAAGTGGTAAATATAGAAGGAGTATGTGAAAGTCATTTATATGTGCCAAACTTCCTTCTACCAAATAGTGGCGCTATGACTAAAACTGAATATTGGGATGTAGATGTCTTCAGACCAGCACTTTTATAAAAAATACATTGTTTGGTGCATTGAACAGGGTGGCCCAGTTTCACAGACAGGGCTTAGCCTAAACCAGGATTAGGTCATAGTGCAATTAGGACATTTAAGGAAATTTTATAAATATGCCTTAGGAAAAAACATTACTGGTGTGCATCTTGAGACAAGGAGACAAGGCACTGATATATTTTAAGATCAGTCAGGGCAAGTTTCTTTCAGTTAAAACAGCTTAGACTGACATTTTAGTCTATGACTTGGATTAAGCCTTGTCTGTGTAACCATGGGGGTGGGGGTGAGGAATATGTTTGAGTGCAAAGCATGACATATCCTGCTGCCAACAGGTGGCACTATGATTATAACTGAATATTGGCCTCTAGATGTCTTCAGCCCAGGACTGTTACCAAACATGTACAGATTGGACACTGCATGTTTAAGTTAGCGTAAAAGAAGTTATTTACTGTTGCCAGCAGGGGGCGCTATGATCATAATATTGGCCGCTAGATGCGTCAGGCCAGGACACTTATCGAACGTATGAAGTTTGTGACAGATCAGACATTGTATGGCTGAGCTACAACACCTTCTATTCTCATGGCGAAACGTCAAACTTTGCCGTCACAGACACCCCCTTCAATGAAAACTCAAGATCTTTTCAATTTAACATTGCAAAGGCCTTTGGAGTAGACTGACCAAATATACTGTTGATTTCATTAAATCTGTACGAGGAGTTCGTCAAAGAGTAAAACATGCCACTTCCTGTTGCCAACAGGTGGTGCTATGGTTATAACTAAATTGGGTCTTGTGCTCAGGACAGGACTCTTTTCAAACATGTGAATTTTGTGCAGATTGGACATTGTATGCCTGAATTATAACAGCTTCCTTTTTCATAGCAAAACATTGAAGTTTGTCAGGCCGCCACAGACACTCCCTTCAATGAAAACTCAAGACCTTTGCAATTTAACGTCACAAAGGGCTTTGATTACACTTTTAGGTTATAACAAACTTCGTGTTGGGTTTTGGACTTTGTAATGGGGGACTTTTGTCTCCACCGAACATTCGTACATGTCTGTGATTTTATAGGTAGCGCTATCAATCCATTTTGCCACAACCACTTCTGAAATCCATATGAGATGTATATTTTCACCAATTTTGCTGTGTATCCAAAGTATTTTTATGAGTTTTTGAGCATGTTTAGGAACCATTTGGAACCACATGAAAGTGAGTAATTAATGATTCTCAATATGTCACACTACATAACGACACATACAGACTTTATACTGACACCTACCGGTGTGGATGAAACATCCCGCAACTGTTATAGATGCTAAAAAGACCATATTTTCAGATCTACTTGTCACCCTTGATTGTTTTATGAATGAAAGTGTCCCAAATAACAAAAATAAAGCAAGCAGTATTAGGCTGGTCATGTGATTTCAATAGACAGTCCCACTCTTATTTATGTAGAACAAATCAGTCTAGCTTCGGACAATCTGGCTTCTTCTCTCTTAATGTGAGTGTTTTACAAAAAATCTAATAGTTTATTTATGGATCAAACCTTGATTGTGCAGAGTAAAATCAACAGAACTAATTTACATTTCATGCCGCCTGTACTAAATAACTCTTCGGTAACTTACTGTAGACACACCCACCTGGTGAACTCCTGGAAGGAGCGGAAGGAAACCATCGCGCCCATGCGCTGACAGGGTGGGGTGAAGGAGGTGTCCAGGAGCACATCACTAACACTGGCCACGTGGACCATGCCGTAGTGGTTCAAGTTAGAGGAGAAGGACATTCTGAGAGAACAACACATCCGCACAAACAAAAAGACACATCATTAACACAGCTGCATACACCTAACTTCTTAAAAAAACCACCCCAGGAGAAAGATCAAATCATCACCATCACACATCGGTCTAGATCACAGGAGTGAATGGAAGCAGCCTCGCCTCCTCACAAGCTGAATGTGAATGCACACTGATTTGTAAGATCTGGATGTTATGAAAGGGGCCAGTTGTCAGAAGGCAATTAAACCAGATGTTAAAGGAAAAGTAAGTATGACTGAAACTTCACTGCTTAGGTGAATTCATGCATTCACATTCATTTATTTAAACTCATGGTGGAAGTACAGGTTAGTTAAAGAATATTCCAGGTTAAATATAATAAAGCTGTAGCCTGCTATTAATTACCATCATTTTTGGTCATCCCTCCATTTGTAAAAACAATGTACTCAAAGTTAATGAAAAATGTAGTTTTAAATGTAGTTTTAGATGGACCACATTTAACAATATTACATTTGAATTCTGCTTTCTGAAATACGTTTTTTGAAATTAACTGATAATTTTCATTTTACTGACAAAACTACTTTTTAACTATGAAGCTCCACACTTGATGTGGGAGAAAAAAATGATATGACCACAATTTAGCTAAATTAAAACAAGGGAATAAACTAGTACAACATGGCCATGATTTAAGTAAAACGAGGGAATAAAAATAAGTTGTGGTTGCAATTTAACTAAAATCAGGGTACAAATTAATAAAATGTGGCCCCAAATTTGTTTGTAGTTGTAGAAACTAATTGGTAAATTGTTTTCTTTTTTTACACATGCTATGTACAGGGCTCTGTATTTAACAAATACAGTGTTAGCTTGAAAAAAGGTTAATATTTCCCCATTAAAATTTTAGCAATTTTAACAATTATTTGATTATTATTATCATTATGAAAGTATACATGAAAGTATACAGCTGCTTTTATATTTCAGGAAAGGGGTCCCCGCCAAGGGAAACATTATAATTAGGGGTCCACGGCATCAAAACCCTAGACCAGAGGGTTATAAAGCAGAAATGTTAAATGTATTTTTAAAGTGCCTACATAAACTATTCTGTAAAAATGTTAATATTAAAGCTGTAAAGTTTTAGATGGTCTAAATGTTACTTTGTGATGCTGTACACATTGCAAGTGCATTATTATTACTATCATGATTTTACAAACGGAGGGACAGGAAGTCAAAAATGAATTCCTGTGGTAACTGACAATATGCCATGAATGCTATTGATCTTAAGTTATATTTAACCCAGACTATTCCTTTAATAAGACCCATAATTACAAGCTAAATCAGCAGATCTGCCAGGAATGTTGTCAAAATTTCAGGAGGTGACAAGTATCCTATTTAATGTTAGTATCAACAGCAATCCCTTACCCATTAAGACTAATTAAAAGATTCACACCCATTTATCATTAAAAAATGGTGTGTACAGATTAAACCCTGCATTCTGTCCTGCTCTACCTGTCCTCACTCTCAGCAGAGTCACTAGCTGCCCCTGTGGCAGTACTAGCGTTAGCTGTGAAATCTGGAAGTTTGTAGTCCTGTAGTGGGGCAGACAGTTTCCTGGGAGGACAATCACATCACAGATATACACACAGCAGATTTAATCGCCACTATTTTGTACTGTAGTTAATTCAAACCCAGTATGAGGTCTATACAATTTCACTTCACATATTAAGGGAATATCTTCATTTGCATGCACTCACACAAACACACATACACAATAATATCGTTTTCAGACAGACACACACACATTTGTGTTGAGAGTGGGGCAATAAGCCATGCAAATTAGTTTGTATTTACTGGCATCAACATCATAAAGCACCAGTGAACAGCAGATTTCATTAAAAAACAAACTTAAACACAAATATCTGCAATTGACTGATTCAAAATATTGACAGAGACAGACAAAAGCTTTGATCATTTGATCCATTCAGTAGGTTGCAAATGCATTTCATCCAAGGTTGTTTATTGTCTTAAAATATGAATTCAAATACATTTTTGTTTTTTTACCCTGGCTGTGTTCGAAAATTAGAATAATTGAATATTCATGTAGTACTACTACATATTATACTGACTACTATTTAAAATGTATGTGTTTGACCATGCTGCTTTTCTACTCTATTTCTAAGTCTACATTTTGGTTTATGGAAGAAAGAATTTGTACTATACCTGTTTAGAGTGGGGATGTTCCCTCTGCAATCAAACAACATTGATTACTGATTGGTTAGTGTCAGGCATTAATGGGAGGGGTCAGTCAGAGATCAGATGTGTGTGGCCCTTTTACATAACTGACAGATCCAATCTACTTTCAGTGCGCTTGATTTATGCGCATATTAACTTGGACTAGCAGACTGCTGCTAATGAGAAGTGGCTCAAAGACAATTGTGAAAAAGTTCAATTGAATTATACAAGTTTCTCAAATGAGTATCAAGTGATTATTTGAATGTGGTCAGTGCGTAAATGCATAACCGACTGCCTTTGTTAATTTAAGGGTAAATCTTACCAATAAATTCAGGTCACATTTCACCCAAAAATCAAATGAATAATAATAATAAATTATATTTTGCTTAAAGAAAATGCTGCCTTTTTTTTTAGCTTTAAGACTTTTTTTGCACTGTGATATTTTATACATTTTTAAATCTGCGTAATTAAGCAGACGTAATCCATTTTTCTCACTACTGCATCATTTCGAATTAAAAACAATTACATGTTATTAAATAATGAACATCTACAATATTGAGAATAATGTAAATTACTAACAAAATCACAAGTAAAATGCATTATATAATGAGAAATGGGAGGTGGGATTACTTATGGTAAAATACAAAAAAAAGAAAAAAAAGAAAAGAAAATCATAAAAGGTTCTTAAGCAAAATTTAATTTTTAATGTGAAAGAATATGTGTGCACAATTCACTAGCAATTAAATATTTAATATGATTCAGAATGATTTAGTATGACAATTCAGTTCATTTTAACACTGTTAATTTAGCAGTGATGCTTCTAAGTGATGGTAAAGACTTTTTTTACATTGTAACAAAAAATTCAATTTTAAATAAATACTGCTCTTTTAATATAGTTTATTATATTTAAATCTATTCTATTCAAAGAATGTGGCTGATAATAATTACTTCTGAATTTCTGAATTTAAAAGGATCATGTGACACTGAAGACTGGAATAATGGCTACTGACAGTTCCACTTTTCAACACAGCGATAAATTACATTTTAAAATATTTTTGAAATAGAAAAAGGTTATTTTTGGATTATAATAATATTTTACATTATTGTTTGAAGTATTTTGTATATAAAACAAATGCAGCCTTGGTAAGCATAAGTGACTTCTTTATAAAAA
>NPDK01015373.1:13469-23912 GCA_013461565.1 Labeo gonius
AATATTCACATAGAAAACCGCCGTTTTAAATTGTAAAAATATTTTACTTTTTTACTTGATCAAATTAACGCAGGCTTGGTGAGCAGAAGAGACTTCTTTCACCAATATTAAAAAGTTTGACCCAAACTTTTGAGCAGTAGTGAACTGAACCAATGTCATGGCAAACTGTAGATGATTGAGTGTAAAGCGTGGCATTTCTAATCGTCCCTGTGCAGACTGGCAGCGCGTCCCGAGCGGGCGTTTGGTGTCGTGTTCATACGGACGTGTTACAGCGACTCCGGCATTCCCAGCATTCCTGACCTTGAAGGTGAGCCGAGCGTTTTCCGATAAAAGATCCTGGATTTCATGTGAAAGAACGTGAGAAAATAGAGGGGTTTTAAAACGCTCTTTCGACCAACCTAGCTTTTACTGTAGCAGTAACCCTGAGTCATTTTAACCATAAACCACACCACAAACAGACTGCTCAATTAAAATGTCTACTTAAGACATCTTCTTATTTATGGGCTGGATTTCTTTGAGATTTATAGTGTAAACTTTTTAAAAAATCAGGCCAGCTGACTGTATATTTAGACTGAGTGCAGCACATGTCGACTGTTAAGGGAAGACGTAATTTAAGCAGATTTCAAACAAAACCACTTCATTGTAATTTTTTACTCAAAAGAATTTATTGTTCGTTGATTTTACAAAAGGATTGATAAAACTTAAACAACATTATTGTGTAAAACTAGTAACAATACTGACACTGAAGCATCCTTAAACATAAAAAAAACTAAGAAAATCCTCATCAGTGTGCAAACAGTTTATACAAACACTTCCAATGTCAGGTTACAGTTCCTTATAAATTATTTAAATAGCATATATCTACACATTAAACAGAAAAACAATTTTACCAATAACTTATTTTTTTTAAAAATTAGGCACAAACTATTTATATTAACAACTTTCCATTCATGTTCTACTGGGGCATCTTATAAAAAAAGTTTTTTCTTTTATTATTTACAGAATTAATGTTTTACTACGTACAGTAGCTCTAAAACAAAACAGAACTGAATTCTAAATGGCACAAATATAATTTGCAATTTTTGCTGAGTTCAATTGTACAACAGTGAGGTAATATTTGTATGTTTACATCATATTTTGTTCACCATTCATTCACCCCAGTCTGTTCCTCCCGGACGGAAGGAGACGCTCCAGTTGTTCTCTGTTTGTTTCAGTAATAAGTGGCACTGAGATGATTTCTCATGCATCCGTCTCCTCTCAACACAATAAATAAATTAAACAAGTGTGCCTATTATTCCTCTATAAC
This sequence comes from Labeo gonius, assembly GCA_013461565.1. Classification (NCBI taxonomy): domain Eukaryota; kingdom Metazoa; phylum Chordata; class Actinopteri; order Cypriniformes; family Cyprinidae; genus Labeo; species Labeo gonius. The sequence goes on from NPDK01015373.1 coordinate 14,776, forward strand.
ATCACTTCCTTTTCATTTCTGGTCTCTGCTCAAAAACTCTCGAGACTGTGAATGATTATGTAAATGCTCATCAGGACATCTGCGTATTTATCTAAGCGTCAAATGACAAAGGTCCTTCTAGCCCTGAGAATTACTCCACTCTATAAAGTGAAATTAAGACTCTTTGGATGTGATTGAATGTGGTCAAAAGCAGACTGCTGAATTTAGGGGGGAGTAATGGGTAACTTTAAGCCAGAATCAATGAGTCCTGAAGGTCTGGATGTCTTGACGCAGAAGAGCAGGCTTTCACAAAGTCAAACCGACAGTCGGTCCTGTGCGTCGTCCCTCAACAGTTCCTCCTGTGGGATCTCAAACCCACTCCAGCTTGCTTCGGTTCATAAGCGGCTCCTTTGTCGTGATCATAGTCCACAGCAGATCTGAGGTGACATTACAGAAGAACTTCCCTTTACCAGTCGCACGATAAGAAACAAGCCGCTCAGAGATCGATGAGATGAAGGTGTTGATGGGTCTCTATGCTCGACTTGCTCCTGTGGTCCTTGTTTGGAACGTTTTTGGATCCACAAAAGAGTTTTATAACACAGAACACATTTAAACCGACAGAAAAGAAGAGATAACGGGCACGTCCTTTAAGAAAACGCTGATGGGTGTTATGATGAATCTGCAAGAGAGTTAAACAAACACTCGTGAGCTTTCCCGAACAGTAAGGGAACTATGGAGAGGAGTATTCTTCTAAACCATTCAAACGTGTTACCTCGACATTCGTATTTGAGGTCTGAGAAGTAAACCATCTCTTGAGAGAAGACGAAGAGGCCAAGTCTTCCTCCGGCATACGTCTTGTCATAGATGGTGCCGGAATCAGCCAAGACTTTCTTGCCTTCATACATAGTAACTCTAAAAATCAATCAAAAGGACAGGAGTGAGTGAAGCCGCTTTGCTGATACAGCTGTCGTTTAGTAACTAGAACAAACGGTTCGTTAAGGCGTCCCAGTGGTGTTCCTAAAGATCCAACCAGTTCCAACTGTACTGTCAAGTGCTCCTTAATTAGTTGTGTTTGGTGATTACTGAGGAAAGTAGAGCTTCAGGAACAGAACTGGGCACCCCCATCTAAACTGGCTTCAACACTTACCTGATGAGTCCGGTTTTGGGTCTGTGGATCAGTTGCCATCTGTAGGCGGTGTAATCTTTCCAGCCGATGTTCTTGGGGTCATGCCACAGGGTGCGCACCTGCAAACGGTCCAAAATAAGGTGAGCGGGACATTTCAAACACCAAACTCAATTGGATGCTTGAGAATGATACGTACTTGTCCTACGGTGTCTCCAGTGTGCCACAAAGCGTTCCTGAGGTGTTCACCAGGTCCTGTGGTCGAGTTCACTACTTTGATGGACAGTCCAGAGTAACCCTGTGCTTTAGTGGGCGTGTGAGACCAGTAGGTCTGCGTGATCTGTTTCCACATCACCACATAGAAACGTGAGCTGGATTGGTAGCCAAACACAAAGCCGGCGTAGTCGTCGTCACGGTCCGTGTTGATGAAGAACGTGCCGCTAAAGTCCACGGCATTGAACTCATCAAAACCTGAGGGACAACAAGAAGACGACGATTAGCATTTGGATGTAGATGAATGTGTTTGTCATGAGCCGTGTCTCTCGAGCACTTACCAACGGCGATGCCAGGATCGCAGTTGACGGTCTGCAGAAGTTCTTTGCCCTGATGACGGACGACCCAGTTGGGATCGATTTGAGACGTTCCTGTGGGATCAAGAGGAACCATTTGGAACCTGCGGAAGTCTGTTTCACTGATGCCAAAGTTCTCCGGGCAAACGTCGTAAATATCTGGCACGTTATCAACGTCAAAATCATCCTTGCAAATGTCGCCTCGTCCATCTCCTGGACAGGAGAAAAGAGACACAGATTCAGTATGTGGGACACACACACAAAATTAATGGACTTAAATCAACGCTAACGCGTTGGACTCACCGTCCGAATCCAGTTGATCTGGGTTGAAGGCGAGTCGGCAGTTGTCTTTGTCGTCGGGCACACCGTCGTTGTCGTCGTCGTGATCGCAGGCGTCTCCTTTGCCGTCCTTATCGTGGTCGGCCTGGTTGGCGTTGGGGATGTAGGGACAGTTGTCAAGGTTGTTCTGATGTCCATCCTCATCGATGTCCTGGTTGTTGTCACACTTGTCTCCAATGTTGTCCGAGTCAGAGTCGATCTGCGACATCACATGGATTATTGCAGCTTTCATCAATTGCTGTCGCACACTCGTGCTTTAAAAAAGCAAGTTCAAGCATCTCACCTGGTCAGGGTTGTGCTCCAGTGGGCAGTTGTCACAGTGGTCACCGACTCCGTCCAGGTCAGTGTCTCTCTGGTCAGTGTTGTACACATATGGACAGTTGTCCTTCTCGTTTAGAATGCCTAGACAAACAAATTCCAGTGTTACACCCTTGTAACGATTTCTGTTTCTGGTGTTGATCGGGTTACATGACGGAAGACTTACCGTCACCATCGATGTCGATAGCACATGCATCACCCTCGCCGTTGTTGTCGGTGTCGGTCTGTTCTGGATTACTGTCGTATGGGCAATTATCGCAACGGTCGCCAACTTGATCGCGGTCGTGGTCGAACTGTCTCGGGTTGAAGATGAACGGGCAGTTGTCCTGATTCAAAACAAGAGCATCCAGCCAAGTCAGTGATGAAACCAGTAAGACAGAAAACATCTGGAGACACTCTACCTCACCAACTGAAATTTATAAATACACGCACACATCATAGAAAAGCACGAAACAAAATTGATGTCTGGAGCGATATGCCATGGACGTGACGGTTTGGGACACAGCTGTGCTGGAATGCACCGTTTGGCTGCAAAACTCTAACTGTTTGTTTGCCCAGTCAAATTTTTTCCCAGTGTACGATTTGAATTATGGATGTTAAACCAAGAGATCCAGAACGGCTGGATGGAAGCCATCATAAATGCTTTATTTATTTGCTACTGGCAACGTTTCTCTCTGTCTTCTCTCTTTTGTTCTTTCTGTAGCATGCTATGACAGTCATCTCTAAATGCTCCTGCAAAAGAACAATGTGTTTACAACTCACCCCGTCATCAGGGATCCCATCGTTGTCATCATCATTGTCACAAGCGTCTCCAATTCCATCTTTGTCGTAGTCTTCTTGCCCAGAGTTGGGAAGTTCAGGACAGTTGTCCTAAAAATAACATGTTTTGATGAAGATTTTGCAACCTTGTTGCATAATTGGATATGGTTAGGAAACGGTCACATACCTTCTTGCAGTGGTAGGTGGCGTTTTCCACACAGTGGAGGTTCGTGTTTGGCCACCCATCAAGGTCAGAGTCCTCTCCGCAGATGTAACCGTTCCCAGCGTAGCCTGGTTTACATTCGCACCGGTACATGATGTCAGAGAAGATGCCCAGGTAGATGCAGTTGGCATTCTTATTGCAGTCGTGGCTGCCGTCCTTGCACGGGTTTCTAGGTGTGCAGACCTGTTAACAGGTCGATTTGATGTTGATTAGCACTTCACGCAAAGAGAAAGAACTGGCTTTTCCTATCATCAACACTGTTCTGAAACTATTCGAACCTGTTTGTTGGCAATGGCCTGCTCCGTTCCCCTGCCGAAGGGCTGCGGTCCAGAGTAGCGTGGAGGGCAAGGCAGGCAGTTGTACCCTGGTTCTGTGTTCACACACTGATGGACTCCATTGAGCACGAAACAGGCATCGGGAACTTCTTTGCACTGCAGAGACCAAAATTAAGAATATTTAGAAACACTGGTATCTTCATTTAGAGGCGTCGAACTCATTATCGTGACACCTTACCTCATCAATGTCTTGACAGTGGATTCCATCTCCAGTGTATCCAGTCGGACACTCGCCGCACTTCCAGGAGCCATCGGGGAAGCTGGTGCATTTGGCCCCAGCGAAACACGGGTTAGACAGACATCCATCTGTAGTACAGAACGGTGTTATTTTGACACTCTACGACAAGAATTTTGATCCTTATAAACCAAGCAATGTTAAATCTTACCAACTGGACACAACTGGGAGTTGCACAAACGGGTTCCTTTGGCGTCTCCCAGACATTCTTTTCCACCGTATTTGGGAGCGGGGCTGTTACACAGACGGTGTCTGCGCTGGAGTCCTCCACCGCACGTGACGGTGCAAGAATCCCATGGTGACCAGGGTCCCCATCCTCCATTCACTGAGACGCCGAGAGAGACACAGGGTCATTTGGGTTTTCAGGTCATATTCTCTAAACACGTCAATAGTCGCAAACACTCACCTGGGCACGGGTCCTTCTGGCACGGTTCGGTCTGACGACCGTCTCCCTCGCAGTCTTTCCCGCCCATCTGAGGCGTAGGGGAGTTGCACAAACGGATGCGAGTGATGACGCCCTCGCCACACGTCACTGAGCAGGAAGACCACGGAGACCAGTGGCTCCAGCCACCATCCTGCTTGACTGCATGAAAACAGAAATAAGCATTGAGGATGTGCATGGGAATCCAAACATGACGTCAGCAGTGGATGCTGTTGAACTTACAGCGTTTGTCACATTCTTGAGTGTAGCAGTCTCTCGTCTGGACAGACGTGCCGTCGCAGTTGCTATTGATCCGGTCGCAAGAGCGTCCGCGCTGCTGAATGCCTCTGCCGCAGGTCACCGAACAGTGCGTCCATTCGGACCAAGGCGACCAGCCGTCCACACCCGCGTCGTTCGCTTTAAGACAAGAATGAGAGAGCATGTCTCCAAATGTGGCCAAAGGTGAGACGAATTACGTCGATGAATTCTGAAACTGGACTTACGTGTTCCGCAGCGTGGACAGCATTCGCCGTCTGGGACGGTAGCGTTGGCACAAGGCATGAGAGGACAGGAGATCTCACGGCACACAGTGGCGGAGTTCTGCGAATAAAATATTTGAAGCAAGTTTAATCGCACAATCCCAACAGCTGCACATAATGGATGAGAAATAAACGCCTCTCAGCTGGCAATAAAAAGTGACCCTTGGCTTTGGCAGGAAAATCGTGTGGTGATATAAACTGTGAGCGGGCAGCAGGGAATACATCTGAACGGACTAACAAAGTGTTTTAATGTGGCCGGCATGAGGGTGGAGAAGACATAACTGAGTCAGCGGCCACAACCGCACACACACTAACACACACGCAGGCGCTGGTCTCACCGGAAACCAGAGACAGCGGGTATCACTCACCAATTAAAACATTCCTGAATCCCGGCCATTCAGATGCATGTGTGCAGAGACAGAAAGACAGAATGCACTGAGAGAGAAAGAGATTGCACCTTTTTGCCTTCTCCAGCTCCAAAAGTAGGGCTTTTGAGCACATTTTACATTGGTTGAACATACCTGACATGTGCAGTGGGTGCAGCTGTCCACCGTCCACTCGTCTTTGTCTTTGTAAACGATTCCGTTGTGCAGACAAACCCCTTCGTGGACTTTAATCTGAGTCCTGATTAAGTTGTTTTCTGCCCACTGAAAGCCAGAAGAAGAACAGATTAGAAACAAGTTTCATTTCACGTGAGGGGAAAACTGTTTGGCGTTAGAAGAGAAACAGGGTGGGGAGACACATGTACGTATGAACGTCAGACAGACAGACAGACAGATGGTTTTGATCCTCACCACTTGGTGGAGCTCGTTTGACAACTGCTTCACCACCACACCGAGTCCCTTGAGCTCCTTAAACATGCTGGACAGATCATCACAGGAGAAACCGCAGATGTCCTGCAGATCTGAAGAGGAACAGGATTGTGACGTTAACTTCTCGAGTCCATGATGAGACCCCAGACACATTACAAACACATGAAGAACATCTGACCTTTAGACTTGTGTCCGGTGTAATCAGTGCGGATGGCCGGACTGGATCCGTTCACTGGAGTTTCCAAGGTCATGACATCAGCGATTACAGTTGCTGTTTTGACAACACATAAGCTTTAATACAATATGTTTATATAGAAACACATGCATTGCGTTTTATCTTTTCAGTTAATGTTATTCAACACAAAAATTTAGCTCGAGAAAAACTCACAGCTCTCGCAGCCTTTGTTGCGTAAAATCGCGTCCAGCGTCGTTCCAAAAACAAACCGCACATTCTGGAGAACTCCCTGGAAAACGGGATAATGGTCAAAAAACGAGACTGGCAGAAACAACCGAACAGAGTTCCAACAGCTACTATTACATGGAACATTCAGACTGAGACTAAAACAAAAACACTCGCTGGAGATTACGCGCTTTGCGCACGTTATGCGTCTTTACGCATTTCCAAAAGTGTCATTAGCGGACCAAAATATGCATCACATGCAAATGTAATACACAAGGCATTACTACAAAGCCACATTTTCCTATAGCCATGCATCTCTGATACAGCACACATGAGCAAAATCCAGATTCTCACCATGAAGCGATCGGATTTGGCGGCTCCTTTGGCGATCCGCAGGCTGGAGATGTCCGCGTTCTCCTGATTCAGGATGTGCTGGATCGGAGCATCGAGCTCTTGATTGTTGATCTCCTCGCAGCCCACATGGACCTGAGCGCGATCCTCCTGCACGAACACCGTGATGTTCTTCCAGTGCCCGTTCGCCACGTTCACGTCCTCAATGGACACCAGATGCTGTCCGCTCGCGGTCCAGTACACCAGATCCACCGTGTTGGCAACGCCATTCGAGATGATCTCAAAGACGGATCCGGTGCCGTCTCTCCTCTCCACGGAGATCAGGCTGCCCCGGGTGCGCTTGGCTTGCTTGAGGTTGGCGGTGAAGATGAAGCCCCTCTCGCTCTGGATGGAGTAGATCAGGTCCCTGAAGGAGGGCTCGGGCATTGAGGGGATCAGGTTCGGGTTCAGGATCTTGTACGCGGGGCTGTTTGGATCGGGTCCCTTCACTAAACTCACCCCGTGATGCTTCTTATGGACGTTTGTGAGCTCGAACAAATCGAACACGGTGTCATCGTCAGGCATTTCTGCGCGTTTGGAGAGAAAACGCGTTGAGCGCATATAAAAACATCAACGCATGAGAATGAATCAAAGGGAAAGTTTCTCCTCACCTACGTGTCTGCTGCTCACCGAACTCCAAAACAACAGGCACAAAACCAGTCCTCTCAGAGCCATGATTCCCCCTGAAATCACATCACATCACATCACACATCTGTACGAGAAGAGGAAACTTCTTAAAAGCACAAGGCTGAGAAACACTCACCTGAAGAGAGACACTCTTATAACGAAGAAGCTCTGAAGAAATTCCCTTGTATCTTTGACTGTGTGTGTGTGTGTGTGTTGGAGATGTTCTGCTCTATCCGCACAGGAGACTCCAGCGCTATTTAAGTCATTTCACACATTCTTCAGCTGCTCTCTCGACCAATCAGAGTCCAGGAGGACGCGCACATTCAACATCAGGAGAAAAAACTGCACATTCCACAGCAAACTTTCCATCGGCCAACAATCTGCTGCGCGGGCGCGCGCACACACACACACATATACAAGCCAAAAATGACCTTTATATATAAATATTGTGCATTACAGTTCAAAAGTCTGGAGTTAGTAAGATTTTCTCTTCTGCTCAAAGATACAGTGAAATCAGAAATATAGTGAAATATTGCTACAATTGAAAACAGCTGTTTTCTGTCTGTTAAAATGTGATCGAAGATGAATTTTCAGCATCATTACTTCAGTCTTTATTGTCACATGATCCTTTAGAAACTTTTCTGATTATCAGCATTTATATAATATTTTTGTTTTATTTTACATTTTATTTTTCAAGAGATGAATAGAGCGTTCAAAAGAACAGCATTTATTTGACAACTTTACTGTCTTTACTGAGATTAATTTCTTACTAAATAACGAACTTTCCGCTCATCCAGCAGGATTCTGTTTGGTCTCTGAATCATTTGTTATGACAGAAATTCCATTAGCATTCCATTAGGATTGTGTTTGAAAAGGTCTGAATTTGGACATTATGGTATTTCCTGTTTATAAGTGTGATTTATTCCTCATATTAGTCAAATTTAACTATTCCTGTGCGACTTAATCAAAATGAGTTTGTTCCTTAAGGTGATTTTTCTCCAGTGTGGCAGATTCTATGTGTGTGTTTAATTATGTAAACGCCCAGGAAACATATCAAATATTATAGTGATGCAGTCATGGCTTATAAAACGAGCGGTGTGATGGTACAGGCCCGCTGACGCTCGCGTGTGGGCGGAACAGAGAAACACAAAGCCTTCTGAAGGCTCGACGGAACCGGCCTGATGTCAGTGTTTCCAGTGGATGTGCAGAGATATGTGTGTCACTGAACGCCTGTTCAATATCACTCACTGGAGTCTAAAACAAACAGACGATCAGCAGCTACACACTCCAACATCTCTGCGCTGCGTCTCCTGATGAAAAATAATAATATGACAGAAGTTTTTCAGTGCGGTGTACGTCCCGTAAATACAGTGGCCGCAAAATGCATTTAAATGTCTCGGTGTCGCTCAGTAGTAAAGATCAAAGCGAAGGAAGACTGAAGTGAAGTTTGTTTTGGGAGCAGCTCCTGCGGCGTCTGATCAGACACAGATTCGTGCTGTGATATTTCATGACCGAATGACAGAAGATTGATTATAGAAGCTCAGAATTGTTAAATCTACCCTGAGAAACACTTTATGCTTTATTTCTCATAGGAAATGACCTCATGCTTATGATTTGTGATTGTAATTGTGACAGAAGTAGGTCAGATGAACTTAGAAGATGAAGATGAAGTGAACATACAGAGCTCCAGAATCTGACATCTGCTGAGAACAAACCATCAAACGCTTCGTGTTCGGCCTGTGAAAGAAGAAAAACGTCCTCATGTGACTGTCAGATTAAAAATGCATCATCAGCTTCAATTTAACTGACATTAACTGAAGGAAACATGAGTGACGCTCACCTGTGGAAGAGTCTGAGAGATCTGCTGTCAGAATATGCAGGATTTATTCACCTGTTTTACCATCTGACGCACTGAAACAACAGATGAAACAAAAATGAAAATTAGCTGAAAGTTTACTCACCATCAAGCCATCCAAAATGTAGATGAGTTTGTTTGTTCATCAGATTTGTACAAATGTGTCATTCCATCACTGTCTCACCAATGGATGTGAATGGGTGCCGTCAGAAT
>NPDK01015388.1:0-10397 GCA_013461565.1 Labeo gonius
AAAAAGAGGATCTGAGTTTGGGTTGCCTGTATCCATAAGCATCATCATGTGTCACAATTTGACTTTTAGTTGTGTTCCTTTCATTTCCTCTTTCCCTGTCTAGTTTAGTTCCATGACCTAGCTTCCTGTGTTCGGTTAATTAACTCATTAGTTCAACTCTTGTGTTTGTATAAATACTCCTTGTTTTAGTTCTCCCAGTTGCTGGTTATTGAAACATTGGATACCCTTCTGTTGTGGGTGTTGACCCTGCATAAGCAACCGTGACATCGTGCAAAAAACATCATGGACAGACAAACATGTTTCAGTCACTTGCCTCCAAACAACAAATGAAATAGGCCTACATGTAGCTATCTATGCTTTTAAAAACAACACTACTTTTTGAAAGATGTCACAAATATCTACTGCTTTTCAACCACCTTTATTTTAATATGTATGTTTGTCACTTTTCCCAGACCAATCAATTAACAAATCAATACTTACCCTAAAATATATATCACATTAAGGAAGCAAAGTTTGTTAATTGCATTTCACAAGCACAATATAAAATAACGGGGGCCCAAACTATAAAGCACTGGCCTGAATAAATACCATCAGAAAGCCATTTGTTTTCACTCCTTCTACCTGAGATAGTAACTTTTCATTTGTGAGTGCATTTATCTAGCCTGGCGCAGTCTTCCTATATGGCAGCATGCCTGTAGGCTACAGAGAAAGACTGCCAGCACTGACAGCAAGGTTTGGGAATTTCTCAGACATTCGGTGATTTCCCCTAAGCACATGTGGGTTTATCTGTTTTGTCATTTTTTTTAATACTAGAATCATCTACACAGAATTGTAAGATGACAAACACTCTGAAATGCCAAAGTCAGACTGAGAAGTGTGCTTTTCCCATATCAGTAAAGGCCTTTTGAGTGCTCGGAGAGCGTGTGAAGTGTACTGTGGCCCAGATACCCCGAGGTGTGTGAGATGAGGCTGTTCGCCCGCAGCCACTCGTAAATAATGTGCGCAAGAGGAGAGAAGTCAACGCCAAGATCTTCTCTTTCCTCTCTGCTCTGACAGGCACAGCCAATCAGAAATCATTTGCTATCTCCCCTCCACCCTTGGCAAGCCACATCCATTTCACTATTGGACACCGTCAAGGGCTGCTCGGCTATCTGATGTCGAAGACTCAGGTTATTAATAAGTGTCAGGGAGAATTGATGCGGCGCTTCTGGAAGAATCCAGCCCGTTCCAGAGCTTTGGGGAGACGTCCTGGGATATGCAGAACGCAGAATCAAGTCTCGGCCGCTCCTAATGAGAAGCTTTCCATCATTCTGCTCTGCGCCGTGTAGCGAGCGAATATTTATTTCTGCAAATGAAAGACACTGCTCATACAAAAAGCATGAGTGCATGAGCGTGGGAGCGCAAGAGAGGACCAGAAATCATTTCTGTCATTTATTGGGACACCTTTTTACTTCCCCCTACAAAAGCCAGTGCCAAGTATCCTCTGCAGAAATAAATTTTATAGTTCTCAAATAAAAAATGAGTCATTGGTATCTCCAAAGCGCATTATTTAATAAAGCCCTAGTGTTTTTGCCGAGCATGCACTGTCGTTCATCATGAGTCTTGACTCTCTTTAATTAAAGTATGTCTCTGTCGAGGCTGCTCATGGCTGCTGATGGACACAGCCAGTTTCACATTATAAAGCTTTTCATTATTACAGCGCTTAAAGCTGGAAGAAAAGCACTAGGACAGACCACACTCTAAAGAGATATTAAGTAGGATTTCTATTGACTAGTTCAGTTTTTCAAGATAGACTGAAAAACTACATGGAAATATCTCTGGTCACCTCTGGTCATAAGAGCACACAGTTTCTCGTGCCAGTCACCTGAGTCATAAATGCCATGAAGCTGCAGGAAAAAAACATGCTGGTGACATGTTGTTGATAATGCTAATTAGCAAATGGTGAAACACCTACTTGGCAAAAAGTACTATAATACATTTTAGTAGTAGTCAGTGGAGAAAAATGCTTTTTGTCATCAGAATGGTGTAGTTAAAGTGCCGTTCTCCAAACCTCTTCTCCCGTTATCTCAAGGAATGAAGGAGGGAATGCCCTGGATCGATGGTCAGTCCAGCAAAGGACTAACACACAGACATACAGTGTGCACACTTTCGCACCTGCAGACAATTTAGCATTTCCACTTGACATATCATGCATGTCTTTGAATTCTGGGGGGAAACAGAGCAACTCGGCACCACCGCAACACAGGGAGAACGTGCAGACTCCACACAGAAAGGCCTCATAGTTTAGCCGACCTTAAACCAGGAACCTTCTGCTCAGGCAACAGTGTTACCAACTGAGTCACCATGTAATTCCAGCCAAATCATGACCCAGTGAATTAAACAAGCCATTTTTAGTGCTGTGTCTTTAAAACCTAAACACTGTCTTCTTCTGAAATGATAAACTTCAATTTAGTTTGCACTTCTTCAGTCTTCAATAATAGTGTCTTTGCAAAGCCTTCAAGCCTTGCAAAGTAGATAGAGCTGCAGGTGCTACAAGCACAAATTTGACAGTCTAACAGACTAGATTTACTTTTATTATTAGTTAAAAAAACTAATATAATATAATACATTTTGATTTGTCATCATATGATCCTGAAAGGAAAACAGCAGATACTCTTCCAAAATACACTCATAAGGCATCCAATTCCAAAAATACACTTAACTATCAGTGACACTCAGCCAAGCACGTCGTCTCAGTCAAATGCTGAAAACATCGATACGCACTTATATCAACAGACAGTAAAAACAATCCTCTCCACTGCCCATGCTCAGAGAGGTTCCGTCTCTCTTCGCACTCTGAGCTGTAATATATATTTAGAGATGAAGGATCCAGTGGCCAGGTTGAATTGGGTTTATCAGTGAGAGATCTCCAGATTTAATTGGGTTTGTGAGCAGAGAGAATGGTGCTCCATTAGTTCTGAATGGAACCTGGGAACTGCAATCACTCTGTCAGCAGAGAGAAGCACTAACAACAGGTCTCAAATCCACATGAGAATCACCCACACCCTTTATCCCTGTAGTGCTGAGTGTTTGCTTCGAGAACGAACACACATACCACAAAACTGATATGCAAACAAGAATATGGACGACAGTAAATGTAAGTAAATATCTGACCACCGAGTGCCATTATTATTAGACTTCAGGGAAAATTGTAATGCTACAATAGTGCAGAATTTTTCAATGGTTGACGTGGCTTAGTTCAGGTGTGTGCGTGTCCTCATGTTTTTGTCTGGAAAAGGTGTCTCACATCAGCATGGTGAATATCCAGCAGCCTTGGACACTTCAGGAGGAAATCAATGCCTGTGGCGTGCTGACATTTCAATCCAAAGGTCCTGCATATTTGTTTTTCAGGATTTTGGAGATGATCTCCAACATAAAGTACACAGCAGTGCCCAGAGGAGGAACGACCACAAAGGAATTTTTCGCTCTCATTTTCTCAGACCATAACACAAACCCCCCTCCCTCCTCCCAGCATCCCCCATTGCTCTTTTTTCTTCCTCCCCTCACATCCCCTCGCTAAGACAATCATCAATTACCCTTATCCAGCTGCACTATCTCATCCCAGCTCATTTTGGAGATGAGGTTTCCATGCTGCATGGTTACTGTCCAATCCTCTTTCTGTCCATCACCTCTCCTTCTTCCTCTCTGCGCACGGCCTGAGATTGACAGCCAGTGAGCAAATCAATAATAATTATGGAATTGCAGTGGCTGGTGTTGGTCATGTGACTGAGCAAACAATCATTTGAATATGTAGTCAAGCACACATTATGGCCCACATCAAACATAAAGCATTAATGTCCCAGGTGGATTCATTTTAGCATCTGATCAATGTAAGATTATATTTATTGTGTCGAGAGTGCTATAAGCACACCGGTTGCATGCAGCCCAATTATTGGGCACAATCTGCAGTGCAGCGCAATAGTAGTCAATCAGATGTTTCAGATGTATTTGAAAACATTTTTTTCTGAAGATTAACAAGCTTTGGTCATCACACTGGTGAGACCTGGAGGGCTTCAACAAGTATCAACGAAAAAACTCAACATCTTTCAGCAGAGATGCCTACACCGATATGTGATCTCTTCGCCAACAAAGAAGTACTGCACAACTGCCACATGCAAACTCCATCAGCAGCCCAAAGAAGACTCCAAATGTTTGCCCACTTGCTCCAAATGCAGAACTGTTGAATCCCAAAGACAGCAATGAGATGGTTCCCCCAATTCCATTGCCAGATGCCAACAAGGTCTGACACTAGAGAGAAAGTATGTGCAGGACTTGAGGCCATTCAACAATATATGGAATAATGCAGAGGCACTCAGCAAAGACAGGAAAGGCTGAAGTAAACTTGATACATTATATGCTACCTAGCAGGGGAGGATCTATACCAGAAGTGTTTCACTTTATTTTGATAGTCCCTTTAACACATTCTGCTGACTATAAGTAACGTTGCACCTACATATCTACTAAATCTCACTAGAGTATTAGTAGACTGGTATGGTTAGGATTACATTAAGTTGACATGTACTTGCAAAGATACTTACAGTCAGTAAAATGTCTGTTTGGAGACCTGCTACTAATACTCTAATGAAAGTTAGTTGAAATGTATATCCAATGTTGCTTATTGTCAACAGAATTTTCAAAAGGGACCATCAAAATAAAGTGTTACCGACGTGTTTAATCCGGCTCCTGGTGGACCAACATTCTACAGATTTTAGCTCTTAAGTCTGAAGACCTTCATTAGATGGTTCAGGTGTGTTTAATTAGGGCTGAAGGTAAACTCTGCAGGACAGTGGGACACAACAGGTTTGGACACTTCTGCTTTATACTATTCTGTGTATGATTTCTTTACAGCTGGGGTGCCCAAACTTAGACCTGGATTGCCGGTGTCCTGCAGATTTTAGCTTGAACCAGAGCTAAGACATACTAGAAACTTCCTGGCAGGTGTGTTGAGGCAAGTTGGTGTTAAACTCTGCAGGACACCGGCCCTCCAGAACCATGTTTGGGCACCTCTGCTTTAGAGCTACAGTATATGGAGCATAATTATAGGCAAATGAGATTTTAGAGATTTCAATTCAATTCTATTAAATATTTAATGTTTGATATAAATAGAGTAATAGAGTACTAAAATTAGAGTAGTATTTAAGAGATCTCATTGTGGATAGAGCTACCAGTTTAACACTATCCCCAAACCGGTCTAAAATCAGCACATTATACCAACTAAGATCAGCATGAACTGTAAAATGTACTTTATTGTAAAACTGTAATTTGTTAAGGTCTTTGTTCTTGCAGATTGTTGTTTACTCAGCAGTCTGTATGTGTGTGTTAAAGCCTAGCCATAAACGTAGTTCAATTAACGTTAATGTCTCTGTCACTCCCGGAGTCCATAAAGACTGGGCAAGAGTTAGATTGTTTAGCTGCAGCACCATAGATACCCACTAACATTTACAATGAAACCAGGCCAGGACCACTTCAGGAAAAAATGCAGAATTAACTTTTAATTGGTGCTACAGTACTTGGCTTTAACAAATCACTCCCAATTCTACCCACACACAAAATGTTATACACGTTCTGTAAAAACAAAACAACTCCAACAAAAACAGTTAGTGAAGATAATAGAGTTCTAGTTCATTTGACACTGCTGATGGAGGATAATGCGGATTGATGGGGTTTGACACACCATTCAGATGCGCATGAAATTAAGCCTTCTGTTTAAGAAGTGTATTAAGCCAGTCAGAGAATAAAAAGTGGACATTGACCATAATTGCATAGGCTTTTAGTACTGTAGATAATTAACCAGTAGAGAGAGGATGTTACGCTTATCAATTAAAAGGTTTTTATTGACAAACGCATTATCTAGTCTTTTACAGCAATCCTTAGAACATCCATGCTCAGCGGTCAAGAGATATCTTTGTAAAGGTGTGGAGGAAGAGTTCTCAACTTTAATTCACAAAACTGGAGCATTTTCACAGATATCCCTGATTTTTTCTTTGTGTCCCTGTAATGCACCTGCCCCAATGCAGTCAATGTAGTTACAGTGTTCTCTGACATAGCATAAACTTGAACAGTACACGCCCTGAGTGAGTAACATTGGTTGTTAATATTAATGCACACCAGCTGTACTATTCAACCCTCCAACAAATCACTCAACCACACCTTGTCTCTCTCTCTTTCTCTCTCTCTCTCTCTTTTACTGTCTCTCATCATCGCTTCTCTAACTTCCTGGTGATGCAATCTAGAGTGTTTTAGGGCCAGTAATTAATAGTCTCTGGGCTCAAACCCATGAAGATCGCTGGAGGAGGTCTCTCTCCCACTGCTGGGTCACACAGATTCTCCGTGGCTCTGAGCAATCAATGGAGGTGATGGCAATCCAGTGGAGGACCAGAAACAACTCATCGATACATGCTTTGCGTCCAAGACCATCCTGGCGGGAGAAATCCGGTGGGATGCTCTGGGGATAATGAGCAGCTAGTCCAACACGCAGCTGGTACCACCTCTCAGACCATGGTACAATATGCCAGAATATTGATTACCTTAATGGTGTGTTCAGTGAAGTGGGGAAGACTAATTTGAATGTATAAATTCTGTTGGGTGCGACAGAGCTAAAATATTACATCGACGGTATCAGTTTTGTTCTCTTTTGTGCACTCATTTTCAACCTCAGACCATTCCATTGTCTGTCTCTTGGAAGATAACATATGCAGAAAAATGACAACTTTACTGTTAGTTTGAAATTAATTGTTTATCATCAACTGCATCTGACTGTTCTGACATATTCACATGTCTTACACCACCTTTATGGAAAAATCTGAGACTTGTGGGACCTACACATGTTCAAGTTTGAAGTCCAACTTAAAGAAGCACTGAGTTGCGCTTTTCCAAGTTTGTACTTGCCAAGTTGAAAGGAGCTCACAGTGCCCCAGAATCGCCTGGTCTCTCTCAGTTAGACTTCAGTGTTTTTCCTGTTTGTGTGAAGTTGAATGCTGATAATACAATAGAAGAGTCTGCCTGGAGTATCTACGAATAGCAGGAGCGGGGTCCTCAGGTCCAGCTAAAGGTCAGACCACTGCTGAGAGGCATGAAAGGGCTCATGCAGCGGCTCAGTGATGGTCCAGCGATGGCCCGGTGGGGAGGGGAGCAGGGTGCAGTACCATCAGTGCCACACTAGGTCAATAGCACTGTGGTTTCAAAAGAGTTGTGTCTGCTGAATCAATGTACTCGCGAAAAGATCAAACCCAGCAGCACAATTGGGGCTTTCCGGTGAACTGTCTTTCTTTCACTTTCGCTATGTGCCTTTCACCCTATTTCTTCTCTCAGAACCGAAACATAAATACATAACCACCGAACACCTACAGCACGCAGCTTGTTTTGCTAGTTTTGTTTCTGCCAGGTGTCAGTCGCAACAGTCTTTGTCCTGATCTTTTTGGCAAGTATATTCGGTTAGGGGATGATCTCCTAAGCCACACCCTCTCTTGTATTGATGATCTGTGCCCTTTCAACGGTTTCCCTGCTGCTTCAGGTTCCCGCCCCGCTGAGGTTCCATCGGACTGACAGAACCGCAGGGTTCTCTATACTGCTGCCCCGTAACTGTGCTTGGATAAAGGTCAGGTATTGTGCTTCTGTACAGGCTAAATGGGCCCCGTAGCCTCAGTTTCACACAGCTTTTAGAAGTCTAAACAAAACGGCCTACGCAGGGGTGCAACTCTCCGGCTCAGATACATACAGAACTGATATCCCTCGAACTGTCTTTTCAAAAGTTTCCCAGCTGCTCAGACAAACTGGCAAAAATAGAAGCTGTGCTGTAGAGTGGCCACCTAAGCTTCACTTGACCTTTCGACTTGAAAAAACATCAAACTTATCAAACTTTATGAATGAACTAATATGTTGGATTGATCGTGCGGTGTCAGTAGGCACTTCCACACATAAATTAGCCACTGATGTCTAACACTGGGATCCCTCAAAAGGTTGTGCTTTGATGCAGGTGCAACCCCAGTCCAGAAAAGCACAACATTTGAAGAAAAGGTGCTTTGTTGAATGTAACTAGTTTGGCACTAGTTACATACAACAAAGCACCTTTTCTTGGTCTTCAGAATTAATAACTCCATTACTTCACTCTGACTGGACAGGCTAAATCGCTGAAGACTTATAAGACATTGATATGTAAATGTACCCCTGGTTCTGATATCATTCATTGCTGACATTGCTAAAAAAAAAGTTACAAATTGATGTGGGAACAAAACAAAACTATAGCATTACAAGTTGTAGCACATGGTGCTCTAGTGTAAAATGTCCACTACTGTTTATTTGATACATTCACAACGTTCTGAAGAGCCATTCACGCTTAGTCAACAATTGAGGCTCAAAAATAATTTAGCTAGTTTTTAAAAATGGTTAATGGGTCAGCTAATCAAAGTATACACAGTAAACAAGAAGCAATCAACCATTGCGTTGCCCTTCTTGCTGTACAAGCGTTTGAACATTATGCAAAAATGCAGGTGAACTTGAAACCTGAAGGTACACCTGTATAATTGGGATTGTTTGTCCATATTGATTTGTTGTGAACATTCAGAACAAAATATATCTACAACATTTCAGGAGCAGGATCATTGTTGTTTCTTTATCAGATATTCTGGTTGCTGTATATTCTCATGGCATTACACACATACAGATTAAATGCAATAGTAGTAATAGCAATTATATAAAATTATCTTTTGCATAATACAGATTGTCAACCGTATTTGCAAAATACAGCATTATGCGATGCATTAGAAGAGCTAACAACACTACGGGCAGACTGCTTATGATTCTCTTCCATTAAAAGAGAAAACCGATCCGGCTTGGAAACGTCTTGGCCCAATTACTCAAAGAGAGTTTAACAGATGCAGCTCCAATAAAACTGTGAAGCCTTTTAATGAGGCAAAGCGGAATCAAAGTTTAGCAGAAAACTATCAAGCAGGGCTTTGGAGGCCTGACACTCCGTCCCTGCAATTCATTATGGCTCCAAGCTGTCAGTCCCTGGTTCATCTCTCTAATGGAATTAGCCACTGTCAGCCGCTCAGCCACACGACTGCATTAACACAATGGAAGGTGCAGATATATTTCCCTCTGAGTCTGCTCGTACTGTCCCTGGCCCATAAATTATGAAATGTAGAGCTTTAAAGGTCAGCGGAGAGATCGCTTCCGCATGGAAGCGTTGATTCGGTGAAGCTGCGAAAGCATCATGTTCTATTCATCGATCTTGTTTACATTGTTTATTGGAACAGAACCTGTTTGTTTAATTGAAATGCTCATCGACAGCAAATGAGAGAATGACTCTGAACACTTTTTTTTACGTGATATTTTTGTTCTTTGCCTTATTATTTATTTCCAATCATTTTTGATGTAAACATATAAGCCCAATTTGGGCCGCGCAAGTGATTATTAGTGAATCACTACTTGTGATTTCAGTTCTGTCCATACTGCACCTGTAATAAATATTAAATTATGTATGTATTTTCCTAGAGCTGATGCCCAGAGCTGGTGTAAAATAACACAGTAACGGACAATTCCACGACTCATCTCTGTCTAGTAACCATATATCATTAACGTCTACCCCCCACCCTGACTTTCTTTTAAAGGAAATTCAAACTGCCAGAACTCAGTGTTTTCAAAGGCCCCTTGAACCCCCCAAAAGCCCGCAGTGGCCCTGAAGTGCTGTCCCTCCATTAGATTAACCCATGGTCATGACCAAGGGGGGCATGATTAAGTTGCAGCAAACTCAATTGCAGCGGGTTACATGTAAGATAATGGTTAGACTGCGAAGGAGACAGGCTAAAGCTAACATCAATCGTGCGCTAATCTAAAACTCTGTCCCTCCTTTCCTCCGTGGGTCATACGCAATCATACGCCATTGATCTCTCGTCAAAAGATTTCAGCTGCGAATTAGCTGAGGACGGCCGTTGAGCAGTTGTGGAATCCATAAATTAATGAGATTACAAGATGCTGTTTATGCACAATTATATACAATTTATCTTCACTAAACTGATCAGAGATGCTAATGTGACAACACTAAGAGTATTTCAGACAGAAGCAGCATTCATCTTCCTTTTGAAGCTTTGTTAGTGCCACTTGCAGGCTTAGGAATTTGAACATTATTTTCTTCAGTAGTAAACTGCAGTGCATAACTCATCACACATGATACTGTTTAAACTGTGAACAGGAACAGAACAGGTGTCTGTCTCTTCTGTGAGATTCAGAGATTCTTAGAAAAAGTCCATATAAATGTAAGTGAATTAGCCCCTTAAAGCGGATACCTCAAAAACCACGCAAAACGAACTTGGCGGTAATCCATACATATTGTTAAGTGATGGGTTGTAAATTCAAAA
>NPDK01015413.1:0-10202 GCA_013461565.1 Labeo gonius
GAACAGTAATTGAACAGTACAGGTTGGCAGCAGGGTCTCCGTGTAAACTATCACACACTGCCAACAGTCAGGAGCGTGCAGACATTGTTTGAAATGAATTATTAAACAAGACTAGAGATGAGGAAGCACAACAGTTTGTAGACTGAGACTATTTCTCAAGATTAAAGCTTGTGATGGTTTTATAAGACAGACTAAACCAAATGACAAGCTGCCTCAGACATATTTTGTGTACATCAAATAGCTATTATAATCTAGTTGTTTTTTAACCACCATTCTCTATTCTCTCAACACCCACACACATTTTACATTGACACTACAGTGTACACTGTAAAACTGAAAATGTGCAGTTACCCTGAAGAGCTATTCCTACTTGATCTGACCCTGAACATCACTTTGTGTTAATGGAACATGTCATTCAATCTTGTTAAATAAAGTTTAGACATAATTTGAATATTACTACTTTTGTGAAATATCATTTAAAAAAGGGTTTTACAGTCTCCTGCTACAAAGTACATTTTCAGTGCTTAAAGAGTCAACATGATTTTAAATAATATGTACAACATGGTTCTTTTGAAGAGTCCATTAGCTCAGTATAGCCAAAGATGTCCTTAAAACATATCCGTTAGCATCCATTTAACTGCATCTCTTAATGTTAGGGCTTTCTAGAGTCAGTTATAAACCAGTCTGTCTCATCCTATAATGCTCACATTCAGCAGAGTAACTGTTTAATAAAATGACAAAGTGGCAATATCAGGCCAATTATCATCTCAGTCAAGTTCTATCTAATGACATGTCATTCAGTACAGTCCAGTCCAGCTCTGTCGAAGCTTCTTTCCTTCTTTCCCATCCCTACTCTAATGTATTTTTCATTCTCTTCACTGTAATTTGTATTCTTGTTTGAAAGCCTGGACACAAATCTTATGGAAGTTCACTGAAAAGTCATAGCAGTACAAGTCAGGAGTTGCTGTAGACAAAAATATCTACATGTCCATGGCTGATCATACAAATCACATGTATTTCCATGCTGAGTTAATTTTTGGTGATTAGTGCTGGTTTGGTGGTTTGTTTGTCAACGGGAATACCTAATACCATAAACCAGTTAAGAAGTGTGGTGGGTAAACCAGCACACCAGCATCCCATGCTTCCAACAAGACTTTGTGGCTCTCATCAATTATATTAATAAATAATAGCATTTAATTCACTAACTCACTGTTTTAGTTTTCTTTTCTAGTCTAAACATGTTCATTTTCTCCCCCAAAATGTTCTGTCCTGAAACTTTTAACCTCATTTTTCATCCTTCTCTTCTTTCTTCTCATCTGTAATGTAAGACTTGCTCCTCAGATTCTCTTGTTTCCTCTCTTGTTCTCTCTGTTGAATCATGTAAACATCCTGTGTGGTTTCTCCTCACCCCCTGCATGCTTCCCTCTCATGTCTTGTTTCAACCTTTATTCTGTCCATCTCTGTCCATTGAGCTGCCATTGAGCTATCATTGATTTTTTCCTGTCTCTCTCAGTTGTATTTCTCTGCGGATCTGTGTTTTAGGTCTTTGTTGTCCTCATCTTTCACTGTCTGTCTGTCTCTCCTTATGTGTCCGGCCCACACTATCACTTGCGAAAATGTCATGACAGAACCCTGTTGCGTATTTATGAGCGGTACAGCTTTTCCTGGGGGTTTGTGACTTTTATCTAACCTATGGTCTATCACTTTGCTCATCCTTAGGTCGCCCCTTCTGCACTTTAATAAAGAAAACTTTATGGTACAGCAAGGAAAAAAATCGCTTTTCTTTTAAACCTGGGTAAATAACTGTCTTGGTTTGGTTTTTGGCAGGGGAAGACTTTGCTCACTGAAGCATGAAAGCTGAGCTAATGTCTTCCTTTCTCCCTCTCTCTCTTTCTCTCTCCCTTCTTCAGCCTTCAGTTAAGGATCTATTTGCGTGGCATTTCAGCTGCTTTTGTAGTCTAGAATGTCTTATTTCCCCCTCCCTTCAACAAACAGTCCCTCCTTTAGGATACTCCCACTCGTTATGTGATACTAAGAGGTACTTAGAGATCGATTTCATTTTTAATCTGCGTAAGTGGACAGTGGCGGGTCCACTGCCATTTGTCAACTACAAACTCAGTGACTTGGTATTGGAGAATTCAGAATTATAGGTAATAAGAGGTGATGCAATACATAAAGAGAGGACCAGTGATTTTTATATTGGTGGAAACTGCTGGCTTGTGCAGAGTTGAAATCAGTTTTAAAGTTTATTGGTTAAGGTTGGAAATTATTGCAGCCAACCAAGGCAGCTGCCTTCTAGAGCATGTTGCCCTGAAGATTTGTAAGAGGATAGCCGCTTCTTATATGCTGCTGATATATTAATGAGCTAAGGTGGGAATCTATTTTTAGAAGGTTGGACAAAATAAATTAAAAAGTGTGAATTATACAAGAAGTTGTTGTTCGCTGTTATTTCCACTTCAGACAGAACTAGCTGTGTCTTAAGTGAAACTATTATTATGGATTACTGACCACAACATTGGTGGGATTAAATATCCAAAATGGCAGCCACAGTTCGAATAGCAGGCAGTGTTCCTTACCTGCCCTCTCTTGTACTGTACATCATTTGGGCTGCTGTCTTTTCCATCTGCAATATTTAGAATGACCAGTGTTTGTGGTAAGGCTAATTAAGTTAACATTCAAATGAAGATTTGTCTGGGCAGTTTATCAAACACAGAGGTAGATTTAGCCCATAATAAAATAGCATATGTTGCACTTTGCAAGTGCAAATGTCAGTCTGAAGAGAAGAAAATCACTGAATCTGTCCCAAATGAATCTGAATATTTTTAGGTGTCTTTCCATCTGTCACTTAGCACATTTGGGTTTGTTGATATATCTTAGGAGGGTGGGTTTTTTGATAGAAGCTGAGTGATTAAATGGAATGGAGCCAAGGAATCATCTGCCTTTCTAAAGTGTTTAGCATTCTTCACTTGGGCCTCTCTGTCTAGATAATTTGAATGTAATATTTAAAGGGTTAGTTCACCAAAAATGAAAATAAGCCCATGAATTACTAACCCTCCAGGCATACTAGGTGTATATGACTTCCTTTCTTTCAGATGAATCTAATCTGATATTAAAAATTATCCTGGCACTTCCAAGCTTTACAATATTAAGGTGGGTGTTTCTTTTTATCAGTCCAAAACAAGTCCAATAAAGTGCATCCATCCATAATAACCCCTTATTTACACTGCATACGTCTGTGGCACGCTACGGCTCTGACGTGGCCACCGGAGCTGATCGCAGCCACTCTAGTCAATGCTTGTGTTTACACCAGCGGCACGGTATAGAAGTGTCCCAGAAGCCTCTCTCCGCACTGCTTCGTTAAAGATAGGCACCTAGTCTATTTTTGACGGATGCCGCATCCAAGCCGCACATCAAATACAAAATAAAAGTAAAAAAATTAAGTCAAATTGAAAATAAACACCCTGTGTAGACTAATTATTGTATTTTACATCACTACATCCTTGCTAGCAGGCAAGAAATGTATGACGAAAGGTTCATCCTCAAAGCTAAAAAACACACTTTGTTATATGACACCACAAATCCTTTTTACAAGCACAATCCCAAAAAGGACAAGGCGTGGAGTTTATCTGTAGATCTTGTTTCTGAAACGCTTCTGGGTAAAAAGGGGTAAAAAAGTGCCTCTCACGGCTCCAGGGGGGTGAATAAAGGCCTCCTGTAGCGAATCGATGCATTTTTGTATAAGAAGTATCCATATTTAAAATGTAAGAACCACTTTAATCTAGCTTGCACCAACTGGTCATACTCAGAAGCATTTCCAGGCAGATGACGTTGGACGTCTGCATTGTGCATGCGCCGATGAGTCTCGTGAAAACCAATGTTTCCTTATTTTAGTAAAAGAAAACCAGTCTCCTCTTGGTTTATATCTAAATCCTCAGACATTTTCCTTTACAAACCCCTTGTTTTGAATTTCTAATTTGTGACCATTGTTTTGGTTTGATCTCTCCACGGCGCATGCGCAATGGCAGTGTATTACATCATCCACCTGGAGCTGCTTTTGTGTACGACTAATTGGCGCCAGCTAAATTAAAGTGATTCTTACATTTTTTTATATTTTTTTCTTACAAAAATGCATTGATTTGCTACAGCTGACCTTTATTCACTGTTTATTATGGATGGATGCACTTTATTGGACTTGTTTTGGACTTATGAAGAGAAACACCCACCTATGCCATTCTAAAGCTTGGAAGTGCTAGGATAATTTTTAATAAAACTCCAACTGGATTCGTCTGAAAGAAGGAAGTCATATACACCTAGGATACCTAGAGGGTGAGTAAATCATGGGCAAATTTAAATTTTGAGATAATTTCATATGTTTATGTGAACATAGGGAAGTTCAGCAATCAATGTGCGTAATCATGAATGAAACATAAAGTGTGAGTTCTTAAACACAATAGCGCAAAAAATAAATAAATAAATAAATAAAAAATCTCACAGGGCATTAGAATAACCATGTAAGTGATCATTATCATCAAAAACTAGAATAAAGTAGGCGCATTTCTTGGTTACTCTGCTTTGCCATCATATTGGATTTAATAAATAAATAAATTAGAAAAAGGAAGACATCTGGCAACAAAGTAATATAACTGTTGTGTGCAAATGTTCTGCCTATTTAAAATTTCTTCTTGAAGAAACATCTTGTTCACATCTTATTCACATTATCTTTTGTCAGTCCTTGATTTCGTCAATGCCTGAGGCAGAGCTGTGAATTAGGCCAGCATAGCAGGGATTTCAATCAACCAACACTTTTGAGGAAGCACCATTTTTTCTGTTATCAACGTGAGTGCATATTCTTTGAAGGTTTTTTTAATTGTGAGAGCTTTGCTTAGTATGTCTAGCAAAAAGGGTATGACACCAGTAGGGAAATAATGATAGCTAAAACCCCATTGCTTTGAGCGTTAAGCACACCATTCTCCATCAGTAAATTAAAATTGAAAGGTTACGGCATCAGTCAGTTATTAATTTTAATTTCTGTGCTGTGTGTGTTTGTGATACTTGCATATGTATGGTTCTGTGTTTGTTTGTCTGTGTATACTGCATATAGACACTGGAAGATATAAGGGATGAAATTAGATTTAGTAAGAAATTGTACATAGCTTCAGTTAAACAGTGGCATGGCTTCATTAATGTGTATTTGTAATGTCAAGACAATGGTATTATATAGTATTAAAAAGGACTGAGAAATATAGCTGAAAATGATCTCTGCATTATTTGTCTTTTTGACATGTTTGATATTGTATCTCTGTTTGTATACATTCGCAGTAAAGGTAAAACGGTAATTAGAGGAATCATTTTGACCAAATATTGTAAACAAAGTATTAAATGCCTGTATTATGCTTTTTTAAATACATTTCATGCAGTGCGTGATATAGCTGTTTGTGATTGTAAAAGGTCTTTTAAAGTTCAAAGTGCACAACAAATAAATTTATTCTTTTAAAAGAAAGAATTCCCTAGTGAAAAATAAATATACTAAAATTTATTCATGTATTATGTACTTAATAAAAATACCCTGCAATTGTACTTTTAATGTACTGAACTGGTATATTTAAAGTCTGCTTTTACACAGCTTTTGCACTTAATGCACTAATTATGCAGAAGTAGTGCTGAATTCCAAATAAAAAGATATACTTAAGTATATTTAATTGTGCTAAAGTGAAACTATTGCAAGTATACTTCAGGTAAAGTTTAAATGTTTAGCATTTAAAGACTGATATTATTTAAAGATTCTACAATCCTTGTCAGTAGTGACAATAAAACATATTTTAGGCTTAACATTAAAAAATGTGCATTGTGCACAGGTAGTACAATTTTTATATCAGCAAATCTTAAGTAATATGTCAGTAAATATGTTAACTATATGTTAATTTGAACTAAGTATAAAATAAATGCATTTTAAATCTATTACTTTTTTTACTAGGGTTCATTCTAAACTGCAGAAACATGTCAACAATCAGCAAGTCCAGTTTCACTTCTGTAACTTCCATAGATCTGTTACAAATTTGCATAATGCCAGTCTGTGGTTTTTCTAGCTGCCTTCGAACAATTTCTGTTTTGACCTGCCCTCACTTACACTTTAGTTGGTTTGTGTTGTTGAAGAAGACACTGTTTTCTGTGGTGTGAAAGCAAATTTTCTTTCTTTATACTTTCAAAGGGTGAGGATGTGAGGAGTCAGTGGTAAACAGTTCATATTTACAATGATACCACAGCAGTATAACTCCAACCTATTGTTGTGTTCCCATTATTTTAATGACGTCTACTTCATGAAATAGATCAGCTTATCAGCTGTGAGTCCACTATTACCTAAACAGGTTTAGCACCTTAAAATTTCAAATTAAATTAACTTAAAAGTACAAGTCATATGACACCTTAAATAAAGTGTTAAGGTGTAATTTTAACTCATTTAATTGTAATGAGTTAAAACAACTTGTAGTTTTAAGTTGATTTTAACTTCAAATTTTAAGGCAGCTGCTGTACTAAAGTTTATAAGCTGAAACTGGTAAAAACGTTTTACAGTGCAAGAATTAACATCTTATAATTTTTCCAGAAGCTAAGGAAAAACCTACTACTCAGAAATGGTCTGGAATTGCAGTTGCTGCAATTGTTTGCAGTGAAGGTTCAGGTTAATCAGACAGTTCTTCCAGTGTTTCATAATCGGACTCATGCTTGAATTGAAATGGTAAAGTCAACATCATCGTTATTGTCATTATGGTGTTTACAATAACTGAGGATTGAGGAAGCCTCCAGAGCTGACATTCAGATAATGGTAATAGGCATTTTGATTCCGAAATGTGCTGTAAGTAGAAAACCAACCACAACAGACTGTGCCATCTGACAAATCGGAGCAGCGTGAAATGTTAAGTTGTACTAAGTAACAACTTAGATATTTGTGTTTGCTAAACTTAAAAGATGGGTAAGTAACCCAGCTGCTTTAAAATTTTAAGTTGATTCAACTCAAATATCCAAGTTGTCACTTAGTATAATTTAATATTTAAGGTCGAATAAACTTTTTTTTTGGGTTGACTGAACTTAACATTTTAAGGCAGCCAGGTTACAAATTATTTTAAGTTGACTACAACACTTTGTTTTTTACCATTTCTGCTAGTAACTTTTTAACCATAAGGCCTAGAAGAACAATTTTTCCCTCTGACGCATGTGGAAAGGTGGGGTTTAGAGTGACAAAAGATTCAAACAAATTGCTTTATATTATTTGAGAAATTAGGTGATTTGTGATATATATTTGATAAAAAAAAAATTTTGACCTTAGATGCTTGTAAACCTATTGTAGGAGATCTTCAAAACAAAATTAAGAACCTTTAAAACAGCATAATAGGCACTTCAAAATTATGCAAGGAGCAAGTAGCAGTCAAACAAAACACATTACTGATCTTTACATATTCTGAAATATATGTTTTCAATTAACTGGTTGTATTCTTCAATCTTCTAGGCTTGCAAGCTGGGCATTTTGATGTAGGGTACAGCCCCCTGGATGCTTCAGCACAGGTTGTACTCTAAAGGGATTATGCCCACTGTCCCACAATGGTGCTACCCTCAGGTTGGCTGCTTAGACACTCTGTGGTCATGTGGTTGCTGTTTCACAGCTTAGTGCTGATGACACTGTGTTTCCACCATGCTGCAACTTCCTGCTCCAAACGCTGCTACTGTTCAGACAGCGAGGGCTCATTTGGTGGTAAGACTATGCGCTGCAGCAACCTGCAACTTACTGAGATCCCTCAGGACATTCCCAATGACACACGACGCCTTTACCTGGACTACAACCTCCTGAGCAGCATCCCTGCCAATGCCTTTCATGATCTTCCATTGCTAGCTGAACTGGATCTTTCTCATAATGAGCTGGCTTTGCTTGAACCTGGAGCCTTCAGAGGCTTGGCAGCCTCTTTACAGTTTTTGGATCTCTCGTCCAACCAGCTCAAAACGCTGGATCCAGATGCCTTTGAAGGTGTTAGAGCAAGATCCAATCTCACTGGAAACCCCTGGCACTGTGACTGCAGGCTGCAGACAGCCCTTCCACGCCTAGACCTAGAGCCTGTGTCTTTGACTGGCATTATCTGTCAGACATCTGAACCCTCTGACTCTGGAGCCAAAGGCGTGCCTTTCCTGCTGGCCAAAGACCTGGACCTGTGTGTGGTGCTCAAAAAGACCACGGACGTGGCCATGTTGGTGACCATGTTTGGATGGTTCACCATGGTCATCTCCTACTTGGTCTACTATGTGAGACACAATCAGGAAGATGCCAGGCGCCACCTGGAGTATCTCAAGTCTCTGCCCAGCAGGCAGGGCAAGTCTGAGGAGTCTTCCACCATCAGCACTGTGGTATAGTGCTAGGCCAAGTGCTCATGACATGTGGAGGAAGCTTCTCAGGCTGCCAAAAGGCAATGGGCACACTGGACAATGGGCTACCTTTCTCTAAAGTTTTTAAAATGATCAGTTGATTAAACTCATAGAAAAACAGAGAATAACGGCTGTGTATCCCTTAAATCACTGACCACTAACTTCAAGGTACCACTCAGGATTGATCAGTACCCTCCCAATGAACCCTGTAGAACTTCTGACATAGGATACTTTGTGGTCAGTGGAGTGCAATGTTCACAACAGGGAAATGTGAAACATATCATGCTAAAACCATCCACAGACACGCGCATGGACAGAGATGACCGGAGACTGAAGGAGGGAAATCACAGGGGCCATCTAATCCAATTCAGATGAATAATTGATTCAGAAATGGCCGAGCTTGAGGCTCATCTTGACTAAGAGGTTTGTCTGCTCTGCATGCTTTTAAAGGAGGTGTTTTTTCATTCAGTGTTTCTTTTTTCAGTCAGATCCCCATTTAGCAGGCATCACACGGAGCGTAAAGCACTCATCCTACTGGGTATTTACAAAAAGTACTGGTGTTGTCCCTGCAGGCAACATCAAAATTTTACAGAGCAACACATTCTTGCACGCATCAATGATTTTTCAGGTGTCTCTGTAAACATGGTATACAAACTGTGCAAAAGTCAAAAGCACTGTAGCTTGCTTTGATACTCAGTGGTTAGGTTTTTAAGGGAGCACAGAAAATGGTTAGTTATTTTTTTCATGAACACTGCAGCGTTAATGACGCTGTGACTTAAAAGAAATAAACAGGTTAGCTTGTTATTTTTGTGATCAGTCACTGTAAGATAAATCACTGTTGTCGTTTCTAGGGAAAACACCCTGAGACACTTAAAAAAATGATTTAAAATGTTTCAAAACCTTTATGTTTAAAGATAATGAGATGATGTTGACCACCACATAGTGTGTTTCCCCTGTTAGAACAGATCCTTGGTATGTCACATCCAATGCCGTGTGATTGTTCAGTTTCTTATATGAGTGCCAGAAGGAATAATTCAGAATGTCTGCCAAGATAAATCATAAGTTGAAAACCACCTGAATGTTCTGTCTGTGTGATTTAATATCTTCAAAGATTTACAAGTCAAATCTGTAAATGAAGAAAATAGCATTTTATTAATTCTTTACAAAAGGCAGTAAAGGACATTATGGAATTTATTAGAAAAGTGCACTCTGTTCCAGAAACCTAATGAGCTGCCTAGCAAGACATTTTAATGTATCATAGGCACTCCTGACAGGAAATCTGTTCCAAGTGATAGGCAGGCATAATTTTGCTGGCATCTGACTATATAGATGGTAGATAACAAGGCAGCTCACTAGGTAATGACTGTTGTCCAGATGTGGTTGTTAATTGGTTCAGAAGCACTAGGTTTCTATAATAATAAAGAATGAAAGAAAACACTTTACAATATGGTTCTAAACATTAACATTAATGCATTATATATCATGAGCAAACAGTGAACAGTTTTTTTTACAGCATTTATTTATTTTTATGCCAGTGTTAATTTATAAATATACAATGTTACATTTAGTGAAAATAAAAAAACAGTTTTTAAGTGTTTTAAATGTTTTTTCATGCTTTCAACTATTGTGGAAGCTAACCTTAATGTATACAATCTTATTGTAAAGTGTTAAGTGAAATACATTATTATTTGCTGATCAAGCATATGTTGGATCTTTTGCTTAAGTGTAAGCAACAGAAAATGTATGCATTATGTGGTTAGCTTGAAAGTGTTATCTGCATTAGAGTGCCAACATGG
>NPDK01015855.1:0-12010 GCA_013461565.1 Labeo gonius
CTTGTTTATTTGATTGTTTAATAACATGCACCTGTTTTGTTAATCCCCTTGTGTATATTTGCTCCTGTCTGTTCCTTAGATGTCTTCCAGTCTTACGTCTAATACGTCTGTTCAATGTTGCTAGTGGTTTACGTCTACATTCTGTGTTTCTTGTTGTCAGCGATCATTTCTATGTTATATTTTCCCCTGCGTTTGCCATTAAAGACTGTTAAAGTGAAGTTCTAGTCTGCTGTGTTCTCCCTTGCCTCACACAACATGACAACATAAGGGACGGTACGATACCATAATTTTGGCTTCGGTACGATACCGGAATGTAATACCTCGGTATCAATACTGAATCGATACCATAGGTGACAAATAACCAGCCTCAAAAGATAAGTAAATTGAAACAATTTACTTTATCATTTATAACTAATTATTGACTAATTATTAACTAATAACTAATTATTGATTAATAAGTGCTATAATACTTTTGGGACAGCTTACCTAATGATTTTAAAGAAAGGTTGCTGTACTGTAAAGTGTTATTCTAACTCAGACTCAGATAGCCAAAGAAAAAGTATTAAATATAAATCTCACTTTCAAGGTTTTGTGAGAGGGGGTAGTCATAGAGGTAGGGTACAGGCATAGAAAATACTGTATAAAAACTATTACACCTGTAAGCATGTGTGAGCAGCAGTATTGGTATGTAGTGTAATCTCTCATGCTCTGATTCAGATGTGAAATTAAAACTTTAAATCTTAATACATGATCTACAAAATGCACAGCACAGTATAGCCTACATGTATAAAGTTCCAATCAAATTAGTGGTTCTCAGTATTATTCACACTATTCACTAACATATTAAATCATGCCTTCTTTAAAGTAACATTGTTTTG
Organism: Labeo gonius; assembly: GCA_013461565.1. Classification (NCBI taxonomy): domain Eukaryota; kingdom Metazoa; phylum Chordata; class Actinopteri; order Cypriniformes; family Cyprinidae; genus Labeo; species Labeo gonius. Next base: position 879 of record NPDK01015855.1, read on the forward strand.
TAGCTTTTTAATAGATTGTCGAATATGTATTTTAATGTGTAGATGTGGATGAGTGCAGTGACAGGACTCACGTCTGCAGTGCTGATGCTGAGTGCGTGAACACGGCCGGATCGTACCGCTGTAGATGTTCAAATGGCTTTACTGGAGACGGATTTACCTGCTCAGGTCCATCATTCAGCCTTCTTTTTATCTGTCTGTTCAATCTGTCAGTCCATACCAACATACTTCCAACATACACCATACAAAACATAATTCACTGGCGTCTGGATGTCCTGCAGATATGGACGAGTGTGCTGAAGATGTGGATTTGTGTGAAAATGGGCAGTGTCTCAATGTTCCTGGCAGCTATCGCTGTGAATGTGAGATGGGCTTCACACACACTCCAAACAGCAAAACCTGTCAAGGTACGCTTATCCACACACACACAGAGACTGCAGTAATATACTGTTTGACTGTAATTCAGCTGCATGTTACTGAACAAAGGAGTTGTCAAAGTTACTGCTATATGTTGTCATTTTATGAACAGATAAGGGATCACTTTAAAATGAAAATTGTGTCATCATTTACATACAGAGTTCTGGCATGAAACTCTAGATGGCGCAATCCTGATATGTCTAACTCTTTCTGACAGCTGACTGGTTCTCTCCTGTATCAGTGAGCTCACTGCTCAGCATTTAAATATATGACTAGTGCTAGCTGTAAGCAGTTTTGCAGCATGCTCAGAAACCCTCCACCTTTCCTAGCTCCACCTGTATAGATCTGCTACGATGTGATTCATGTATGCTATGGGGGTTATTCATATATGTTATATGTGCAGCAGCAATATTTCTTACATGCTCACAGCAGATCTATTCCGCCAAGACCAAATACATTTACATTGTCATGTACATTACCATGCCAAACACTACAGTCTACCACTGTATGATGAATAAAATAGTTATCTAAAAATGGTAATGCAATCTAAATTAATTCACAACAAAAATACTATTTTGCATCAACCTAAATAAATACCTTAATGTATACCAACATAACTAATATGTATAGGTTACATCAGGAAAAAAATGAAAGGTAACAATCACACACTACAATTGCATTGCTTTCACAGTAAAATCACAGCAGGAGTAATATGGACTAACTTTAAGATTTATGGTATTTGTAATTTTTTATTTATTTATTTAGTTTTTTTTATTTTTTATTTTTTTGGCTCTAGACAATATAAATTGACTACCACTTTTTATCATATAGAGGAAAACAAAAGGTGTTACAATGAGGAAAGCACGTCATGTTGTGTTGGAATGAGTTAATGATGACAGAACTTTAATTTCTGGCTGAACCATATTAAGTAAGTATATAAACACTGAAGGTTATTGTACAGCCTCATCACTTCTAGATTGTTTTTTTTTTCTCATAGTTTATAAAGTGGACACCGTTTTATTATTATACTATTAAAATGTGCTAATAAAGCATTAGACTGTAGTGTAGCTATTGCTGTTCAGAAAAGTACATTACTGAATGTTCCATTTTCTGTAAATTGTCTATTTGTTGCAGATATAGATGAGTGCACCTTCCAGAACATCTGTGTATATGGCACATGTCAGAATATTCCAGGAATGTTTCGCTGTATTTGTGATGAAGGCTATGAGCTGGACAGGACCGGTGGAAACTGCACAGGTAAACATGCTGTTACCTTACAGTAACACATCAACAGCTGTTCTTCACCTCATAGTGTGACTGCTTTCTGTGTTGTTGTGATATCAGATGTGGACGAGTGTCTTGATCCTGTCAGCTGTGTTAATGGTCACTGTGAGAACATAGCCGGCTCGTACCAGTGTAACTGTCCCATTGACTTTGAGCTCAACCCCACTGGAATCGGCTGCATTGGTGAGACTGATTATTATATATAATTCTACCCTTTGCCATCACAATCATGCATAGTTCATAGATGTAATGTATTTATTATAAATCCTGCAGTTCAAGTGTTCTGTGGTCATCTGTAAAGAGTTGTCATGCATGCGGTTGGTCTGTTTCTATGCGGCAGATGCACGACTAGGGAGCTGTTTTCTGGATTTGGCATACCGTGGCCGTGGTGGGCTCGCATGTAGCATTGAGCTGGGATTTGGAGTCAGTCGTTCATCGTGCTGCTGTTCTCTGGGACGAGCATGGGGTAACCCGTGTGACCTTTGCCCTCCACTCAACACCTGTAAGGAACTCTACAACAATCCTCAATAGTTTAATACTACAATACTTCAAAACACTAGTAATTTGGTTATACATTGGAGCAATATGTCATTACTTTCAGGTATTTCAGTACTACTACCCATCAACAATAAAAAGACAAACACATTCTTAAATCAAGGAATACTGCATGAAGGAGATTATTTCAATCTATAATACTATAATAACACCATAATAACTTAATTCTAACAATTTGCATTTACTCTCTCAATTATCTCAGTAAATCAAAGCTATAATACTGTATTACATCAATACTTAGTATAAACGTGTTGTATAATACTGCAATATTTCCATAATTTCAGTAATTTAAGTTTTTAATTAACTTGTTTTTATTATTTGGTCTTTATTGTTTAGCTGTTATTTAGTAGCTATTCTGGGCACTTTCAGAATAATTTGATATCTTTTGTGACAATAACATTCAATAGTTTCCAAATATTGGCTTGGCATAGTGAAAAATATGGATGAATATGAATGTGGTAGTTGACTGATGAGAATATCATGTGTCTCTAGCGGAGTATAACACACTATGTCCTGGAGGAGAGGGGTTCAAACCCAACCCCATCACCATCATCCTGGAAGGTAATCAGGTATCATCACTGAATGTACTGTTGATAAAAGTTTATTACTCCTATTACAGTTTATTACTCTGCCTGGCTCCAGGCTTTGGAAGCCACCCAGAGTGTGTCAAGCTGGATTCTGAAAACTGTAAATTGAGGTTACTCACTGCAATTACCTCGCAGACCACTTCGCTTCAGGGGGGTCATCCAAATTTTGGTCCAGGACAGTGCTTACATCCTCTGATCCGAAATGAAATGACTGCTGGAAAAAGGCATGGTGCTAGTCTTACCAGTGAACAGCGAGTCAGGCAGTTAAAACTATTTCCTTATTCCAAAGATGGTGGACCCAGGCCATTCCTTGATCTCACCTGAGAAACCTGAACTGCACTCTGATGACTGGCCCAGATGCTGATTTTGAGACAGATTTTGAAACAGATCCTCATACGAGTGTTCCCCTATTGGTGAATCTGTAAGATGCCTACTTTCATATTTAGATAGCCCCTCACCACAGGCTGCGTTTGAGGGAGTGGCTATACAGTCATTTCTTTCAGACTGTCTCTGGCACCATGCACATTTTTGGGCACAGTGCAACCTGTGCTCATTAAGGGCAGTACACGTGCCAGGCAGACTGAATGAGGGAGAGGACATGTTGTCCCATGGCACTGTGTCTCCAAGAGAATGGAGAATCCACCCCCAAGTGGTTCAAATGGTTTAGGATGTCTTTCCCAGATAGCATCCAGATGTGGGCCACTTAAGGCCGCCTTATCTCCCAAACAAAATGGATGTAAGCCCAAAGTGGCCCACATGTAAAATAGCAAAAATGTATCAAATCACATGTGGACCTCTTTAGGCAAAGATGCAGTGTTCATGGTAATGTTTAATCTGAATGTGACCCTAAAGTGGCCTATTTGATAAATAGTGAATATGGCCCAAATACTGTCACCCAAGTGTTTGCCACATTTGGCAAAAATGTGTCACAATCAACAAAGACTAAACAGGGTGTAAACCAAATGTGGTCTACATATGTTTCAGCAAATGTGGTTCACCTATTTTAAAACATATCTGGGCCATTTTTGGCAAAGATATGGCACAGTGAACACTGGCTAATATGGCTGTGAGGATAAAGTGGCCCGCATATAGAATGACAAATATTGCCATAATAATTAATAGCAATTTGGGACACTTTTGGCAAATGTATGGGGGGGAAAGCGAAGGGGTATTCCGAACAAACGAGCGAGCAGTCCAAAAAGCAGGCGGTGAGACAGATGAAACAAGAAGACCAGGCGAGAAAGCTAAACACAGGGAACTCAGGAACTAGGGAACTCAACGCAAAACACCCATACAATAAACCGCAATACTCGGTGAGTAACAGGAGAAAAGTCTGGGGCTTATATCAGGCGCCTGATTGGCCACAGGTGTTGACGCAATTAGCACATTGGGAGATGGGAGAAGTAGTCCGGGGTGCAGTGCAACAGTCTGTGTGATGTGACAGGGCGAGAGCGACATCTGGTGGTGAGCGGACTGAAGGTCACCAACCAGATTCATGACATAGCCCCCCGCCAAAGAGCGGCTTCCAGACGCTCCAACCCACCAACAGTCCTCTGACTTTACTTGACTCGGGAAATGCAGCTGCAACTTGACTCGGGAAACACAGCTGTAACTAGACTTGACTCGGGAACAACAGCTGTAGCTTGACTTAACACTGGTACAACAGCTGTAGCTTGACTTGACACAGGAAATACAGCTGTAACATTGCTTGGCTCAGGGGTAGCAGCTGTGACGTGACGGAGCACCGTTTTCTGCGCCATTTTGTGAACGGGCTGCGCCATCGCCGCCGCCGCTGCCATTTTGTGCATGGGCTCCACCTTCGCCGACATTACAAGAGTACACTCCAGCGCGGCCATCATCTTGCGAACGGGGTCCGTTGTAGCCGCCATTATGAGAGCGTGCTCCGGTGCAGCCGCCATTTCACGAGCGGGTTGCACGGCCGGCGTAACTGCGATGTCACGTTGCTTCTCCGCGTCACCCACGGTAAACGATGAGCCCACAGTCAGCAAAGCATAGTCCATGAAAGCAGCTAATGATGAACGCGGAGCCTCGCGTCTCAGCCTTGCCACAAAATATTTCACATAAAATGCAGTCTGGGAGAATGGAATGGTTTGCAATGGCAAGAAATTCGCAGATGTGTTCTAGTAATCGTGGTCCTTGTTTGAGTCAGAATAATGTCCTTGTTGTGTCCATACCTGTTGACTGTCTGTGGGTGAAGCTGCTGGATCCTTGTGTGATGGAGTATTCTGTAACGTGGGGAGTGAGACGAGAGGCGAGCGGATCCATATGCAAGCTTTTATTCTTTGGACGAGACAAAGACATGGTCGAACAGGCAGAGTAGACAATAGCAATCAGGTATATATGGAGCGAGACACAAGAATAGTCAGAGAGGCAGGCATGGGTCGATCCGTGGTGAACATAATCTGAGGGGGGGCAAAGTGAAGGGGTATCCGAACAAACGAGCGAGCAGTCCAGAAGGCAGGCGGCGAGACAGATGAAACGAGAAGACCAGGCGAGAAAGCTAAACACAGGGAACTCAGGAACTAGGGAACTTAGGAACTAGGGAACTCAACGCGAAACAACCATACAATAAACCACAATACTCTGTGAGTAACGGGAAAAGTCCGGGGCTTATATAGGGCACCTGATTGGCCACAGGTGTTGACGCAATCAGCGCGATGGGAGATGGGAGAAGTGGTCCCGGGTGCAGTGCAACAGTCTGTGTGATGTGACAGAGTGAGAGCGACATCTGGTGGTGAGCGGACCGAAGGTCACCAACCAGATTCATGACAGTTATGTTGGTGTGTTTCCCTGCTGTTCCTGTCTGGATTTACCTATTGTGGATTTTATTAAAGACTTGTTGTTGTATTTCGTCTTTGTATGTCTCCTCCTACACACAACCGTGACAGTAAGTTTGAAATTGTAAATATGGCCTAAATATTTTTAATAGAATTTGGCTACTTTTAGTAGGATGCAACACAGTTAACTGATGCAGACTGATCTGGATATGAACCTTAAGAAGGCTACATACCTAGTCATTTATTATTTTTTTAAATATGTTTTTAATGGCATTTTTTAAAAATATGTGTACTGCACAAGCCTGGCGCTGGGGCTCAGTTTTCTTGACAAACTTATTTAAACCATTAATGGATAATTAATTGGAAGAGCATGCCACACTGTCTGCAGAGCGCAGAAAGTTGTGTACGATTTGAGCAGATCAATCAGTGTCTGACTTGAAGCAGTGTAGCTAGCCTATGCCATCAGAGAGGCTACTGCGATTCGCAAGCAGACATGGGTTACGGTCATCGCAGTTTCTCCAGCGTGGTTGATAGATGATGACAGTTAATTCACGATTTACCAGAATCACTCACTGTATTTCACCCCGTGCTTTAATAGGGTTATGAACTCTTTTCATGTTGTAGGAATGCTTTAGCATATTGTATCAACTTTTTCAAAATAAAAGCAAAAAAAGAAGTGAAATTTAACACCAAAGATTGTTCTACATTGTTCTACATTTCCACATTGTTCCATTTGTGGTCACAGTGGTGAGTTACTTTGCCCCCCTGTACAATGTCTCCCCTCCTTGCTGAATGTTCATTCGAAAGTGACAGTGAAAGTAAAATTTAAAATAATAGCACACATACGATAGCCATTGCACGCTTTTGCCTTCTATACGCGATCACAGATTACATTATCCGACCCTAATCCATTCAGTGTACAGTTCCGGTTCCAGCCTTAGAGTTTATATCGAGTGCCCTAGCCAAATTCAGCAGTCAGAGCAGCTCTTTGTGTGCTTCAGAGGTTGCTCTAAAGGGATGCCGGTTTCGAAGCAGAGATTATCACACTGGATAGTTGATGCTATAGCACTGGTTTTCACCTCAGTGGGTGTGCAGTGCCCCATCAGAGTGAGGCAGTTGACACCACCTGTTTTACTGGGCTGAAATGCTATTTCTTAATGTAGTGACACTGAACAAATCAGGCTTCGCATGTTCATACAAACCGAGGTCAAGTTGAATATTAAGTGTCCCCAACTAAGCAAGCCAAAAGGCAACAGTGGCAATGAAGAAAAACTCCATTGTGACAGAAATGGAGAATAATAATAAAAAAAAAAAACTCTTGGGAGAAAACAGGCTCAGTCGGGGGGTCAGTTCTTCTCTGGCTAGACGATTCAGGATACATTATGTCAGCGTTTGATGAGAGGGTATTTGAAGCTGGCCATAACATCTGTACAGAAAAGAGTTATATAGGTAAACAATAGTGAGTATGTGAATCTGATTGGCTGGAAACATTAAACTGAATGACAAAACTAGATTGCAAGTAGAGTTTCATGTCTGAACTATTCATTTAAATTTACCCGTTTTCCTTACGGTTCCATTACTAACTCCAGTAAAGTTTAGAATGTTTATAAATGCTAGTCTTAATGCATCCCTGTCATTATATACATGGATATTAAAATCACCAATAATTCAGACTTTATCTGCAGCCTGTACTATCTGCTAGGATAGACAATCAGCAAATTTTTGAAGCCTGTATCGTGCCTTGATGGCCTGTATACAGTATCCAGTACAATTGTCAAATGCGGTTTATCGTCATCACACTTGTTGCACTAGATGTTATGTAAAGCCCCATTGCTACAAAAAGAATTATACTTGAAACTAGATCTCTGAGAAGAACTGAAAATATTATACTTAAAACTCACTTGTATAAGAAAAACTCTAAAGTTGAGATATAAAGGGTATTGAGAAGTCAGAAGTGTTTTTGTCTTTGGTGTCAGATATTGATGAATGTCAGGAGCTGCCTGGTCTGTGTCAAGGTGGAAACTGTATCAATACATTTGGAAGTTTCCAGTGTGACTGTTCGGCTGGATACTACCTCAACACGGACAGCCGCATGTGTGAGGGTACGAGTGTGTTTCTGTGATCAAAATGTTTATTTATTTATTTATTTTTTTGTCAACTGATTGATCTTTTGAAGGGTGAGTTTGACACTAAGATATGTCTTTCAGATATTGATGAGTGTGTGCTCAGTTCTGGTGTTTGTGGACCAGGCACCTGCTATAACACACTGGGAAACTACACATGCATCTGCCCACAGGACTACATGCCAGTGAACAGAGGACACAGCTGCATGGGTGTGTGAGACAGTGTACTTTTTAATAATAATAATAATAATAATAATAATAGCTTTTAATTATAAATGTTTTACTCTACGTATGTGTGTACTTTATCTATGACTATCTATTTTTTGAAGAATGCAAACTACTAAAATTGTAGGGATTGTGTGTTGTTTTAGATATGAGAAAAAGTCTGTGTTACCGTAACTATAGTGGCAGTACCTGTGAACACCAGCTCAACTTCAACACCACACAGAGATTGTGCTGCTGTGCCTACAATGTGGGCAAAGCCTGGAACAAACCATGCCAGGCCTGCCCGAGCCCTGGCACAGGTGAATACACATATTTACTTACTATAACTGTAATGTTTTTAAAGGCACACAAACCCTAATCTTTAAAGAACATTTGTTACAATTTATAAATCTCTTTTATTTCTTGACATCCCTGAATGTCATACAGGGAGTTTCCCTTTCATATCAGTCAGTAGCTAATACTATGAGAACTGCAGGAATGATGACCCCTCAAACCCTTTCGACTTGCAAGATTAAAGTCCAAGATTAGCGTCTGCTAATGAATTGCTGCAATTCTATTCAGGCTCCCATAGCGTCAGTCTTGTTCCCTTAATTATAAAATTGGGTTTAAATGAATAACACAGACCTTCCGTCCAATTCAAATTATGGGGACAGTTGTGCTTCAGAACTATAGCTGAGCCTCTATGCATCTGAGCACCTATATATCTTTGTCTTTTTAGGTGACTATAGAAGTCTTTGTGGCAGTGTGACTGGATTCAGGATTGACATTGAAACCGGACAGCCGAAAGGTAAAGTCAAATTTCCTTGTCAGAGAAATTTGAATAACAATGGTAGGAGTTGTTTTATTCCACGTTTAATGGTTTTGATCTGATCTTTTCAGATATTGATGAATGTCATGAAATCCCAGGCATCTGTGCTCATGGTGTGTGTATAAACCACATGGGCAGTTTCCACTGCGAGTGTCCCACAGGCTTCAGTTACAGTGACCTGCAGCTCATCTGTGAAGGTCTGATGGGTACTTTCTCTGTTACGGGCCATTCACACAGAACACATTTTTGTAACATATACTGAATTCTAAACAGTACAGAACTGTCATTCTTGAAGAGAAAAGAAAAACAAAAAAGAAGAACAGATCTTCTTGCGACCTGTTGTTAGTGTGTTTTAGGTCATTGTTTTATGAGTGATTACTGTATATGTGTTTGTTAGGTGACAACTTTTGTTATTGTGAAAGACTGACTTGATTTAAGACACTTTTACAATATGATATGTTTCAGTGCGTCAGTGTTTAAGTGCATTCTGGATGTTAAAATTACAGTATTGAGAAATGTGTCCTAGTAGCTGTAAAAAACTACACTCTTTCTTACACTCAAGGCGTTACAGCATGGTAAAACGTAACAATAAAGTAGAAGAATGAAACACAACTCCAAATCATAATAAATAACATAGAAGTAAAAATAATGCTAATTATAACTTTAAAACCTCACTAAAAAGATATGTCTTAAGTAATCTCTTAAAACAATCAAGAGACGGAGCATTCCTAATCGAAGAAGGCAGTGAGTTCCACAGCCTTGGATCAGTACAAGGAAAGGACCTCCCTCCCATAGTTTTAAGTTTAAAATGGGGCTAAAAAGCGTAAGAGAATCAGCAGAGCGGAGAGACCAAGCAGGTGTGCACGGTGTAACCAGGTTACAAATATATTCTGTTGCCAGCCCATTTACTGCTTTATAAGCCATGACAAGAACTTTAAAATCAATACGTGATTGTACTGGAAGCCAGTGTATTTGAGTACAGGGGTGATGTGTTCACGTGATGACGTGTAGGTCAGTGCACGAACAACTGAGTTTTGACTATGCTGCAGCTTCTTCATCAGATTTGCCCGTAGACCTGCAAAAAGTGAATTGCAATAATCAAGCCTGGATGTTATAAAGGCGTAAATAAGCCTTTTAGCATCAGGCATAGAGAGAGAAAGGGTCTTATGTGTGCGGTGTTCTGCGGATGATAAAAGGTTAACTTTGTGATATTTTTTAAATGAGTGTTAAAACTCAACTGTGCATCAAAAGTAAAACCCAAGTTCTGCACCTGCTCAGAAGGGGAGATCAGGCTGTCATCCACTGTCAACTTAACTGTATTACATTTATTAACAGAAGCTGTGTGCCATTAAAAATAAAAGTTCTGTCTTATCTAGGCCTTTAATTCCAATAAACAAGCAGATAGTTTCAAGTCCAAGTGTAACATCAGGTGGAGTACTACTATAAATCTGGATATTATTTGCATAGCAGTGAGAGACCATACTTCCAAATAATCTGTCCAAAAGGCAGCATATAAAAACTAAAAAGAACAGGGCCCAGCACTGATAACCTGAGGGATGCACTGTCATAAACAAATTTTTTATGTTTACTGAACCATTTAGTAATTTGTGATTTGTAATTTGTGCATGAACATTTCAGACATTTTTCTTATTTCACAGTTTACTTAATGTTCTGTGTGAATTAACTGCTATCAAAACAGTCAGTTTCACAGTCTGCTTGTCTTTGGGTTACTAATCTAACCCTGTTACTTGAAAAAGCGTGAATGAGATGTCCATTACCCGGACAGCTGCCTCTGCTCGTTTTATCAAGCTGGACTGAACACCGCCACATGAGCGCAGCTTTCGGGGGAAGGTCCTCGAGAGAACCTCGCCGCCTTTGTGGAGTGGGTGCTGGTGTCCTGCCAGTCTTCCCTGACTGTGGACGTTGCGGACGGTGACAGCAGCCCCAGTCCTGAACCAGTGGCCAGCCAACCATCACCCCGATTTGCGAAGCATGAGCCTGAGCCCAACGTGGAAGGAGAGGTAGAGCCCAGCACAACTGACAAGCCATCGCCAAATGGAGCGGCAGTGCTGAGGATCGCCCAAGAACCCATCACTTCCAACCAGGTGCGAGAGCCAGCTACATCGCAAGCGCCGGTGGAAGTTACTGAGGAAAGCCCAGCCCACTGCACTATCGCTGAGGGTGAACGGAAACTGAATCTGCGACTGTTATATTTTGAACAGGATTTGATCGATTTCAATGAGGATATATATGCAGACATGCCCCCTTTAATCCCACCTTCATCCGAACTATCAGTTTACCCTGAACCCTCTGTCTGCCCTGACCTGTCTGCCTGCCT
>NPDK01016405.1:0-13087 GCA_013461565.1 Labeo gonius
AATTTGAGAAAAACTCTTAAATTAAGTTGTAAATCAAGCATGTTTTTAAGTTGGTCTAAAGTGTCTTTTTTTTGTATTATGGGTTGCCAGATCATTGCAATGCAAAGATCAAATGTAATGATGCTTCCCTTAGAAACCAGCACTAATGAAGGCAGTCAGAGAGTGTACAAATAGTCTGGTTTTTGAGCATAGAATTAAAGCAATTTACGACTGACCTCTGCAGAAAAATGTACAATTTAGATCAGCTACACCCTACTACAGAGAGCAACATCCAACGCATTTACATAAGAAAGGGAGAAGAGGGATTGGGGGTGTTTTGTCGGGAGCAGCGGAGACCTTTAATTTACCGGTGTAATACTTACGGGGAGAGGCACATTAAAGGTCAGCGTAATGACAGGAGAGACGCTAATAGACTGGCTACGAGAACAGGAATCCACAGATTGGTATGTGTCTGTATCAGGTGAGACTTTGTGGCACTCTGCAGTGTCGACATGCACTGAGTCACCACACTAATTCATGCTCATAAACGTGCTTTTAAGGAAGCAGCCTCAGGATGTGTTGCTTTACTTCGATAAAAGCATATCAATCAGCGTTATCTCTGACAAAATCAGTTTTCATCACTTTTTATTTGGCTTTGACTTTCAGGAAGCAATTTATGTGTGATGGTAGAATGTCCGCAGGGATAGTTGAGAGTGACTAGGTGCACTGAAGAAAGCTTACATTCGTTTAATAACAGGCTCTGACACAATTCCATTGAACTTATACCGAGATGTCAACATGTTAACAAAGGAACAGCTAGCTTGGTTAGACACTTGACGTTGGTCTAGACATGTGAGTCCTCAACACACAGGAACAGCACCTGACAAACAACAACATCCCATGTCCACAGCAGACGTGGGGAAATGTGTGGACAATATCAAAACAGACGAACATGCACATGAGTTTCTGTTCTTTGTGGTAGACGGACATGTGGAACACAACAAACATGTGACCTAAATGTTTCATAAGCCTCAAATCTCTCATAATGCAGAGATCTGAGTGTGATACGTCAAAGTAAAAAGCTTTAGAATAATGAATGTTGTGATATAATCACATTTATTGTTGAACCCTATACAATCAAGCAAATACATGAGGACAATCAGTGCTTTTATATTGCTATAAATCCACTTTATGAAAATATGTGGGTTATTATCAGTAAATAGTGTTATTTATTTATTTATTTATTTTGGAAAGGCACCTTGTTGCCTTTCACCTTGTTGAAAGGGCCCTCACACCCAGACTCACTGCCACCTGGTGGCTTTAGGAAAACGGCAAACATTGGGCAATATACATTTAAAGTGGTAAATATAGGAGGAATATGTCAAAGTCATTTATATGTGCAAACCTCCTGCTGCTGGCGATATGACTATAACTGAATATTGGCATGTAGATGTCTTCAAGCCAGGACTTTTATCAAACATATGAAGTTTGGCGCAGATTGAACATGGTATGTTTGAGTTAGTGTAAAACATATCACTTCCTGTTGCCAGCAGGTGATGCTATGACTATAACTGAATATGATCATGGGTATGTGTTCAGGTCAGGAGTCTTATCAAACATGAATGGTGCAGATCAAATTTGGTGTTGATCTTATTAAATCTCTAGGAGGAGTTTGTTTAAATACAACGCCTACTTATGGCAAAAACCTGACAAAACTTGCAGAGAAAATTCAAAATAACGAATTCCTGTTGGGTTTCAGACCTCGTATCAGGGACGTTTTTATAGGTATTGGTGTGTTACATGTGTCTGCCAAATTTCATATATGTAGGTGAAACAAAGCTCGAGGGGCACTTCATTGAAATTTTATAGGTGGCGTTATTGAGCAATTTTGAAACACACACTTCTGAAACCCAAATCAGTAAATTTTCACAACTTTTGGTGTACATGCATTTTCATGAGTTTTCAAACATGTTTAGGCCATCAAACATGCAATTCATTTTGAAGAAGAAGAAGAAAAAGAAGAAAAAGAAACAGCAATTCCAATAGAGTCCCCGCACTACCAGTGCTCAAGCCGTAATTACATTTTTTATTACATTTAATCATTTAGTAGACATTTTTGAACAGATAAGGAATATCACAATCAATTATACTCAAACCAATACAGAGGTAGGTAAATAAATGAATAAATAGGGGTTATAGTAAATTCCTTTGTTTATGGTTGTGGTTTAGTTAATTGCTTGCAAAATATATGTGACTTGCAGACGCTTCTTAAACGCTCAGCCGTTCTCAGCCATTCGAATGGAGTTTGGCAGCAGAGAGGAAGTTTTTCCACCAGACAAGAACAGAGAGAGTGAAGGTTTTGGAAGGCGACTTTGTGCCTCATTGTGAAAGAACAATCAGCTGCCACCCATTCAAAACTGTGTGTAGTGTGTAATGCACAAGAACTTAAACTTTGTTGTGTTTGTGTTTGTTGTTGAATGTTTTGGCCTTTATTTAGATAGTAATTAGATTTAATTAGGCCAGGAAGTGAAGCAGGAAAGAAAGGGGGACTGGATTGGCAAGAACCACATGCCGGACTCGAACTCGGCCCACAATGCTATCAGTTCCGACTTAAACACTAATTACTGGATATTTGTTTTTCATTTGTTTTCAAAAATCAGCCAGCATATTTACTGCTGACCTATTTTTTATTGGAAACACTTCTCACTTCTCACTATTAAAGGAGAAGTTCATGTCCAGAACAAAAATTTACAGACAATTTACTCACCCCCCTGTCATCTAAGAAGTTTATGTCTTTCTTTCTTTAGTCATGAAGAAATGATGTTTTTTGAGGAAAAGTTAGGATATGTCGAAAAACTCCCATCTCATTTTCTTCTCCAACTTCAAAATCTTTCTGCATCGCTATGTTATAAATATGTTATATAGGCAATATGTTATAAATAGGCATGCTAATAAGCAACTAGCTAACAGTGAGAACTGTTCCCTATACTACAATATATTGGCCTCATCAAGCTAAGTAGTTCAGCTCTGTTTTGGGAAAACATTATATAGTGAACAGTGTTTTGCAGAAAAATATTATTCTTGGATTCTCACTGTAAACAATGTGGTGTGTAAATAATGATATTTAGCCATAGATATCATTCTTAGATCTTGGAGTAATTTGAATGTCATTTTTTTAGTTATAATGTGTGATTTATTACAAGGCACAAAGTGGTACTAACAGAATTTACTCGTCTATTTTTTTTAGTCATCTGTTTTCTGACACAAAGGGCTCAGTCTTTGCAAGTTTAGATATCAAGATTAAAACTAATGAGTTTCCAAACAGAGCCACAAATCATTTTGAAGCGAGGAAATAAAAGGAGCATCTTTATTATCGAGAAATCATAGCATTTTCAATACATGTACAGGTAATTAAACTTAATATATAAATTATGTGAGAAATCTCTTGGCGTGTACACTTCCACTTCAAAGCTCTGAAATGTTAATACGAGTGACCTGCGGATCACATCTTTACGTGAGAATAATACAGGAAATCCTTTGAACAAAATGGAAAGGATCGACGAATCCTCTGACCTCTGATTATACAACCTGAAACAGAACACATACACACACAAACACACACAACCTGAAGCACTACAGCTCTCTCAGCGCCAGACACCGAGAGCTGACACTCTCATGTGGCATGTGTGATATCAGACTCATCATCAGTGTCTACAGCGTCTGTGTTTGGCTGTTGCATGAATGAAGTAAGCTGAGGTAAATGATATTTTGTCTCTGCGCGATGTCTTTTGATTGTGGGGTCTTTGATGTGGACGGAAGTGTTTTGGACACAGAAGCTGAGGGGGGGAGAGACGACGTGTGACAACACTGGCAATTTAGACTACAGGTGTGCCCAGCGCGCTCGGGAAAGACAGCGACTTCAAAAACACCTCTTCCTCTTAGGATGAAAGAGGGCTTCATTCTAATTGTACAGCAAAGAGAAGACAAAACAAATAAAGGAAAGATAACTTTCTAGTGGCTGTTTTATACAGCTTGTCCCAATAACCACAACAGAGCTTCATAGAAACTACAGCCATGAGCAAAAGACTCTTTGCTTTACCTCTGATGCACATCTTTTTGAAAAAAAGATAAGAAATATAAAAAGAAAACATAAATACGCAGAATAATAATCTGTAATAAATGCATTTCTCATTATTTTCAAGCAATTGATTTTCTGAAATTATTTGAAAATAATTCATCGTCAATTCATTCATCATTTTATGTTTAGAAGAAACATTAATGTTTAATGTTTGGTTTACTTGGAAATCTTCTAAAAAGTAATTTTTAGTACCTTACATTGCAGTTTATTAATTATATATATCCGCATTTTGTATTTCAACATAATCCTAGCCGCCTGTTTTGGTCGCTACTGGTAAGTGACTTGCAGCTGACAGTTACAGTAGAACCTCTGTCTGGTCATGTCATTAACCACATCTGCTTTCATACTGAGAAATCGCAAAATAAATTCAGTTGTAAGATCAAATAAGGCAGTAATAAAATTAGAGACTGGGCTGTTGTTACATACCAAAAATAATGAGAAAAGTACATCAAACTAAAAACAAATAAAATATTCCCTTGCTGTTCTACAGCTGTTAAGACCGTGGGTTTATAAGGTAACACCACCTACATCAACAGCAGTACCTAATATCTTCACCCAGACGTCAAAACACATATTTGCTTCCTTCATTAATTATATGAATCACTTGGAGAAAACAATGCAAACTGTCAGTTGAGCAAGAGGCCAGACAGATGTGTGTGTGGCATGTGGAAACACTGCCACATGGTTTATGAAATAAATAAACTTGTCCATCTTGTTCTAGTCATTATTAAGACAAAAATGTTAGACATGTCTGATTTATATATAATTATGCAGAGGAATAAATTAAAGCACAAATGATCATCATTCATTAGTGGACTCAAATGTTGAAGCCTCTTTGAGAGTTGTGATAATAAATAATAAGAAGAAACTCTGTTCAGTAAAATCTGGTATTATATAATGTGGCCTGGATGGTTGACAACCTTCCCAAGGAAACAACAAAAAAAAAACTTTTATGGTCACACTTTATTTTAAGGTCCAATCCTCGCTATAACAAACCATTAACTATGACTTTTCAACAAAATAAGCTACTAATTTGCTGCTTATTAGTAGTTAGTAAGGTAGTTGTTAGGTTTACCGGGTAGGATTAGGGATGTAGAATGTGGTCATGCAGAATATGTGCTTTATAAGTGCTAATAAATAGCCAATATGTTATGAATAGGCATGCTAATAAGCAACTGTGTTACCTCCTTTACATATTAAATACATTTACTAGAACAGTTTGTGAAAGTATGCACATGTAGTGTATGTAAACTAAAGTTTAGTATAATAGAGATGTATGAAATTCCCTCTATGTATGCTTTTGATCAAATGTATCAAATGTCCTGATAATGTCTGAATGCATGTTTGTTTGATGAACAGATATGAGCAGCTGCTTCAAAATTGCATGTACTTTACACGTGTTGCATGTCAGGGCAAAACAATGTAAACAATACCAAATATTTTAATTCACTTCTTGCTTTATATCACCCAGAAATTATGCTAAACCAAAACAACACATTAAAACAGATGGCTTTTATAACTCGCAAAAGACAACAAACTAAGATGAAAGAGCACAAATTAGTGTATCCGTACCGTAATATTGAAGTTTTACACGATGTACTGGAAATGACGATAATGCAAAGCTGTAAAACGAGACGTCCCATCCCCCCCGCAAGTCCTCAAGTCAACTGACCCTTTATCAGATCCATGATGTCTTTCTGACTCACGGCTTATGGCTGGAAATAGTTTCGGGGAGCGGAACCAAATGGTCCGGTAACATGTTTTGGGACTTTCCAGCTTTCCCCTTTTTTTTTCCATCCTGGATAGATTGATCCACAAAGGAACAGAGAAATGGTGAAACACAACAACTGGAGATGGTGTAATAATACTTTTATAAAAACAGTTTAATGTCAGCTATATGTCTTTGTATATATTGTCTACTGACAAAGATCAATCTCTTAGAGTAAGACTTCAGACGACACTCCCACGGATACAAACCGGAAGCTCCGATCTGATTGTCTGGTTTACTTTATTTTCGGGAGTCCGAGTGCACATGTTTTGACCAGCCCATCAGGAAGCAAAGTCATGTTTACAAGGTGCCATGCTGCTAGATTTTCCTCAAGTTCAATAAAACTAGTACTATTGGATGAAAAATTCAGACTCATTTGTTGCGTAATTGATTTCAGATTTACTAAATGCCAAATAAAAGGAACACAAAGACTGTGTTCGGTTGTTTTACATGCTTGTCAAACAGTCTTTTTCTATCTATAGTCCAGAATGAACTACAGTGTAGACCGGATTTTATGTAATCAGACAACCGTTAGTGTCTATTGAATATGTCATGTAATTTACCATGTTCTGGAGAACAATTGTGTTACGTCAGTCCAAGTCTTTCGTTGTTGCCTGGAGCACTGCACAAGTAGATGTCGTCAAAATTGAGGATTGCACAAGTGGATATCTTCCAATTACTCTCCAATTATCGTCTATTACACATGGGTTGTAAAGTTGTGGTTTTCAACCTGCCACAGCTCATCAAAGATTTACAAATCTTTCAAAAGGTAATCAAGTGATGCGTTATGTAGATCAAGTGACATCGTTAATTTGTCCCCGTGCGTTTGAGCTGTAGGAAAGGAGACGCAGCCCACCGCAGGTCAGGATGACAGGGTTCCTACACTGCTTTCCATTTCCCACATCAGTTAAGAGGCAAGTGTGGTTTTCTCAGAAGCCAAGCAGCCTTTAATCAAGGGTGTTTCTTTCATTTACGTGCCCCACCACCCCACTAATACGCACACAGACTCTCTCAACACTATATTTCCTCTAGATTTCCTTCCCTACCTGTTGCCTTCTCCCTTCCTCCCTCCCAAACCTGGTTCTGGGTGGTCTGGGCTCCTGATTCTTGGCAGCGAGGTTCTGGGGGTAGTTACAGGACTTCCTCCTCTGCCTCTTAGCTTCCTGTGGCATTACGCTTCAAAAGACCTCACAACACCCACACACGAGATGCACACAAGGGATGTTTCTTCCGTCAACGTTTGGGGTTAACCGCTACTCCTCAACGCACCCCGTCCCCTGCGAATCTGTGGGCCGCCACTCCAGCGCTGTACACACAGCGGTCACGGGACGGTCGGTAACCAAACACACATGCAGCCGCTGCGTCTAATGCTAATGTTGTAATTCATTTTTTGTCCCTTTCTATTTGTGCTCCTGTTTTAGCTCACACAAGCACTGCAGCAACACGTACAAACTTTGTTGATTGCCAGTGAATGATTACTTACAGCAAAGGAAAATCTCCTCTAGAATTTTAGAAGAGATCTCAACAACTGTGCCAAGACACTAAAGTCTGAAATCAGACATCTCACACATTTCTCATCAAATTCTTGCAATTTGCTATTCACGTTTTGTACCTCTTTTTCATCTTTGTTTAATGCACTACGGGTCATAAGTGTACAACAATAATCAAAGATCTTTTTTTTTAGATGTTTTTGAGAGAAGTCTGTTACACTTTAGTATAGGGAACAATTCTCACTATTATCTAGTTACTTAGCATGCCGATTGTTAACATGCTGGCTGTTTATTAGTACTTATAAAGCACCTATTCTGCATGACCTATAATATTCTACATCCCTAATCCTACCTAATAACTGAACTTAACAACTACCTTACTAACTATTAATAAGCAGCAAATTAGGAGTTTATTTAGGCAAAGGCCGTAGTTAATGGTTTGTTAATAGCGAGAACTGGACCTTAAAATAGTGTAACCTTTTATGTCTTTTATGCTCAGCAAGGATGCATGTATTGTGAAATACTAGTACAATTTAAAAGAACTGTTTTCCTTTTTTTTGATAATGGCAAAGCTGAATTTTCAGCATCATTAATCCAGTCTTCAGTGTCACATGATCCTTTAGAAATCAATCTAATATGCTGATTTGGTGCTCAACGATAATTATTATTATTATCCAACATTGAAAACATCATAACTTAACAAATCTTTGTAGTGACCGTAATACGCTACAGTGCAAATCTTCAGGGTAAGATAAGAAAGAAAGAAAGAAACATACATACAGTAAATACATACATAAGCAAGGATATATTTAATTAATAAAAGTAAAGACATTTATGACATTAAAAAAAGTCTTAAATGCTGTTTTCTTGAATATTCTATGAATACTGAAAAGAAAAAAATATTAAGCTGCAACTACAGTTTTCAATTATAATTCTGTTTGATAATGATAACTCACTTATTATTAATTTATTTCTAATTAATAATTGAGCAACAATAATAATTGTGACCCTGGACCACAAAACCAGTCATAAGTAGCATGGGTATATTTGTAGCAATAGCCAAAAATACATTCTATGGGTCAAAATGATCAATTTCATTTTCTTTTATGCCAAATCCTATGTCATTAGGAT
Organism: Labeo gonius; assembly: GCA_013461565.1. NCBI lineage: Eukaryota > Metazoa > Chordata > Actinopteri > Cypriniformes > Cyprinidae > Labeo > Labeo gonius. The sequence continues at coordinate 8,507 of NPDK01016405.1, forward strand.
ATTAGGTAAAAATCATGTTCCATTAAAATATTTTGTAGATTTCCTACCATACATATAGCAAAACTTAATTTTTGTTTAGTATTATGCATTGCTAAAAACTTAATCTGGAAATCGTTAAAGGTGATTTTCTCAGTATTTTAATTTTTTGCACCCTCAGATTCCAGATTTCCAAATAGTTGTATCTCAAAAAATACTATCCTAAAATACAAAAAGTCCTATCCTAACAAACCATACATCAGTGTAAAGCTTATTTGTTCAGCTTTCAACTGATGTATAAATCTTAGTTTCAAAAATTGGACCCTTATGTCTGGTTTTGTGGTCCAGGGTCACAACTGATAATAACTGAGCAGCAAATTAGCATATCAGAATGGCTTCTGAAGGATAATGTGACACTGTAGACCGAGCAATGGCTGCTGAAAATTCAGCTTTGCCATCAGAGAAATAAATGACATTTTAAAGTATATTCAGATCGAAAAGAGTTTGTTTGTTTTCTAATAATATTTCACAATGTTTTTAACTGCATTTTTAATTAAAAAATGCAGTCTTGGTGTGACATAAGCAACATAAAAAAGTAAATAAATAAATCTTAATGGTTTCAAACTTTTGACCATTAGTGTGTATCCTGAGTGTTTTTTAAGAAAAATTGGAGACAAAGTTGATACCTCTGCTAAACTCTCTCAAGCTACTGAATGGAAAAAAATAAAAAATAATAATCTGAATTATGCATTTGGTACAGTGTAAAACTAGCTTTATTTCCCATCTACATTAAACCCATGGGAGCTAATGTGCACTAGAAAATAAAAGACATTTTCAATGTCCCGAGTTATGGGTTTGTGTCAATATGACGTCTCTGTGGCAGTATGATGCATCACATGTGAGCTCTGCCTGGAAAATGACAAGTTTTTTGGGTTTCCAAGATCTGTAGGAGGATGTCTTGCTGCGTTTGATAGGTTTTTAATAAATGGTAAAACATAGTGATCAAAATAATATTTCCTTTATTAAACAGATTTTTCACCTGTTGTTGTAAAGCATCTGCTAGCTGACTGTTAGATGCAACTCACTGAGTCACTTTTCTAAGAAAAAACTTCTGCTTTTCTGCAAGCTGAGGGAAGGACTGAGGGGCTTGTGGGAAAAATAATATAAAGACAAGCTATTTGCGGACCTGAAGTGATTGTGATGTCATAAGTCATAAGTGTAGTTCCTTCTTTTCACACGCACAGACTCTTAGTTAAAGTGTCTACACAGTAATCACACCCCTATAGAGGCACCTTACTTGGAGTGTGTAAATGGGTTTGACGCAAGAAATTCCCCTTAATTGCTTCATAAGTCCACATTACAAAGAATGCTCACCGTTGCATTGGTATGCCAGTATGTCCTTATACAGTCTATTGCAGAATTCAAGCCTGAAAACAGTCAGAGCAAACCCCACAATCATTATACAAGTTTAAATAAAATGTGAAGTGAAAGTGTGAGAAAGTGAATTTTGAGATTTGTCCAGGCATCACTCTGCAGAAAAGTAATTGCGTTGTGGTCTGATTTGAGGAAGCGAGAGTCATTGTTTGTCATTGGAGATTTGACAAGGAAATGTTTTCTGCTGAAATCAGATGTTTTGAGATGAATTAGGTCGTAGATTTCCCATCATAGACGTCTGTTTGTCTATATGTAAGTCTCTTCGCTTGTACAGGAGACATATGTTATACAAAACTCTGTAACACATCATTATTAAATTCATATACTGTACATAGATGACAGTGATTTTGCAAAGTAGGAAATATTTTGTTGGTCCAGGATCAACATTTTTGTCAAACAAACAATTGCTTAACCCCAATGATAGTTGAAACAAATTCAAACCTTCCAGGCCCACACTGCAAAAGATCATTATGGTAATTAGTATTTTGCTCATTGTTTTTCAGTACAATTACTTATACATCGATAAAACAAGATAAATGATAAATACACATTGTTATATAGAAATAAACTCCCCATAGGTCCGCTGTCTTACTCAAAATTTATGTTGATTTCAATTGGTCAATGAGATTTTTTGTTTGTTTGTTTGTTTTCCAAGAAAGGAATGCTTATATCCAGCAATGACACATTAAATGATCAAATGAGAGAATAAAGACTTTATGTTGTTGCATAAACACAAAAAGCTGTTTAAAAAACTGTTACAATCTTTGTTTCAGCATTTATAATAATAAGAAGAAAGATTAATTCAAAGATTAATTAATCAGTAGATTAATGTGACACTAAAGTAATGATGCCGAAAATTCGTCTTTGCATCACAAAAATAAATTACATTTTAGAATATATTCAAATGAAAAACATTACTTCAAATGATATTTTTATTGCTGTTTTATTGAATAAAACACATGCATCTGCGGTGAGCTTGGGAGACTTCTTTCAAAAACATTTAAAAAAAAACTTCACTGACGTTAACCTTTATATACATGTACTTACACTTAATAGATATTGAATAGCGAAGTGACCTTTCACTGAGTTGAAAGGCAGATGCTCAGTCTTGCATAGTAGGTTTTGCATATAAATGCAGCTGTTTAGAGTCTAAGCCCATATAAAAGGTGTTTATTGTGTTTCAACTGGTTTTGACAATGGCAAACTTGGCTTTACTTTGAAGACGCATATGAAGACTTTCTTCAGGCAGTGTGATAGAGAGGGTGAGCAACCAATAGATGAGAAGCCTTTGTATGAGTCTGGTTTGGGCATGTTTTATGTAAATTACTTACGAGCACACACTCCCTCATTGAGAATAATCCGGATTTATCAACATTACAAACAGTAAGCAACATATATTGTGTGTGAATATTGCTCATCAAACCATGTTTTTTTCCACTGCTGTAGGGTTTAGGTTCTGTGGTCTCGTCACCAGGTTTTGCATCATATGTGTTTGCCCTGTCATTAATGACTAAACGCATGTCTGAATCATTCAGGTGCTGATTCAGTCCTGTGCTGATTTTTGCTGGAGTTTTTGAGGCTGCTATTTAGCAACTACCCTGTGAGGTCTCTGACGCTGTTGATGAATATGCAGAATTAATGTGATCTGTCTATAGAAGGCAACAGAAATGTTTCTGAAGGCAGTTTTTGCAGATGGTGATTGGTATTGGGAAATCTCTGAAAGTTGGTTGATTAGCTGTTGCCCAACACACCAGCAGCACACAAGGGAACTGAGAGATTGAGGTTACTGTCCACCAGAAGCCCTTACACAAACTCAAAACATACTGACATTCATCTGATCTCACAACACACAGCCAGACATTATTTTCACAAACTCATGTGTGTTCTTGCAACATCCCTGATTCGCAGAGATCTTGGAATTATGTTCCCGTAAACTGCACCATGCACTTCATTGTTAAGTCATTGTTAAGTCATTTTAAATTCTGAGCCTCTTACATACTGTACAGTAGATGTAATATATATATATAAGTAGATGTAATAAATATATGTAAATAGTGTTCACCTACAATTGCTGACTTAAATATCTATTTTTACCTGATTTAACCCACACAAATGAGTTTTGTTGGTATAAATTATTGATTTGTTTTGATTCAGTGATGTTAAATAATATATTTGACTTGGGGAAAAAAATATTTACATATATTTTTAGGTTCCCATTCTGTTTTTTTTAGTGCATGTATGAATGAACGGCCATCCTGACACTTTTGAAATGAAATATAGTTTGATGGGTGCAAAATATCCACAAGTTTCCAGGGGACGCTACTGTAAAAAAGAACGTTGGTACAACTTCCGGTGAGGCATCGGACGTAGTATACCAATGGTATTTTGTGTGCTAATTAGCGGAGAGGCTAAGTGTTTTTTGGACCATTGTTTACTTTGTAAAGTTGCAAGCCTTTATAGGAGATGTCACTACAGTTCTTAGGGACAACATATGCTGTTCGAATTTGTGTTCCTACATCGTTAACAAGTTTGGATCACTAAATCTTGAATGACTGTCAACTAGTAAAAAAACATTTGAACCGAGACATCAGAGCTTGTTAAAGTGCATGCCATTCGAGGCTTGCTAACGTAGAAATCACTTTTGTAGAAGCCTCATTTTCTGTCCAGTCATGTGCACAATTCAGTAATGTTCGACCCCCAGATTTTACTTTGCCAGTACATTTTTCATTGGGATTTATTTAATAATTACATTTTAAATACCCAGTCATACAACTAATATGCAGAATACAAATTATCTCAGGAAAATGATATATTTGCCATACTTAATATATGTGTACACTATTCTTCTATTACATCACATTGATAATTGTACTGGCATTTAATGGCACTGTTTAATGGGTAAATTAATTTATCAGAGTCAGAAATTCAACAAACACACTCACAGTTAGACTTTCATTTGTGCATATAACAAGTCGATCTATGGAAATTCTGGTGAATGCTTCTTCCGATGGAGCTTCACAGGCTGCTTTATTTTTTTACTAACCACCAGATTGCACTGTTTTCGAAACTCTCGAAGCTTTGAATCCTTTCCTGAAACAGTCAGAGGAAAGTCTCAGTGCTTCACGAGGCTTAATTTGCCCGTCACTCCTGTCAACTGTTGAATGAATGAGT
>NPDK01016420.1:4381-14417 GCA_013461565.1 Labeo gonius
TTGTAAAGATCCTAAATAATTAATGTAAAATTTGTGTGACAGAGCTTGAAAAAAAAGTTCAGTTTGAGTTGCTTCATAAAAAGTTTAAGTATAATCACACTGGCTGTTCAAGTCATTTCAACATATTTTTTAAAAATCTAGATGAACTCATATAACTTACAAAATGAAGTTAGTTTCCCAAGAGACATTATGTTGCTTCAACACTAGGATATTGTCTGGTGTATGGCTGATTATAAATGGAGTCCAGCACTTGCCAGGACACATGGATACACTTACTCATTTACTGGCAGACTACTGTTAATACATCACTTTTCCCTGTCAGGCTAAACAGAGTGCAGAGCACGAACATCTAAAGATGTGCAAAGCACTGATTATCTATTTTTAAATGTTCTGTATTACGCATATGCGTTATTACTTTATATTGTGCTCTGATGTTGGAGCACATGACCACACTATTAAAACTCTACAACTTTTAAATACGTGCAGAGATTATCTGCATGAATCACACTAATACACCCTGGTTATGTGTGTGTGTGGGAAAAATTGGAAGAGAAAGAGAGACTGTTAGAGAGTGTGTGAGGAAGGGCTGATCTCACCGTGACCCTATAGGGCATCACAACACTGTGAGTAGAATTCACACCAGCTAAACAGCAAACACAGGCTGTGAGAACCTATCTCTCACTGTACAGGATGAATTCTTCACCTGTAGAATATACCCGCCATGACAAGCAGCTGTCAATTGAAACGTTGCCCCTACATTCCTTTCAGAATGTCTACACTGTACCAGCAACAGTATTTACCGGATTCGTGGAAAACTGTGAAAGGGTAAATCAGTGCATGCAGTGCATGTATCTTCAGGAGTGATTTTTTACAAAAACACGCTATAGTAACAAACACTTTGGATGTTATTTTAAAAAAAATAAAAATATCACAGGTCAGAAACAACAATGACATTCCAATGAAGGTCGCACATGTGCTTTCACGCCAGGAGAAACATCCCGACACAATCAGTGATGAGTACACCAGTCCTCCATGCCTGATGCAGGACAGACGACTGGAAATGCCAGGAATGCTAGACTCCAGCCCCATGGGAGACCATGTTCCACTTATTGGCTACCAGTGTCCGCATCCACAGGAACAATGTCCGAGATGAGTTCCCACACAATAGGAAACAGGACATTTATGATGCCGATACGGTGAAAAAATAAAAGGGCTCTCATTCCCGGGCCATGGAGCTCCTTGTATCTCCGTCTGACACCGCAGGATCAGACTGCTCAGACAGACACCTCCACATTTTTGAGAGGTGGACATGGAGAGAGTTTAAAGGGAGACTCCTCCTGTCCCATTTGGTTGATTTAAATGGTATGTTATTAGCTTTCCAAGCCATTGTCTCTCAGATGTGGCCACTTTCTCTGCATGAATGCCTACATCATTACTGACCAGTTTCAATGAAACAAGAACTCCTGTGTAGTAATATAGTAGCAGTTCCACAAATGACTGAAGACAGTTGCATCTCATATTTTGAAAGACTTGACTGATATTCAATAATAAGCAGGCTCGTCATTGACATTTATCTGAAAGACTTAACTGATACAGCTAAAGAAATACGTTTCTTGTGAGATGCAATGCAAACAAATCGCTTACTTGAGAATGACTGATTTTCTAGGTCATACTCAGAACAAACTGTGTTTGTAATGCAGAAAACCATGGTAATGCAAAAGTACAGCTGCACTGAAATATCAATTACATTGTGTGTTAGACACAAGCATGTATCAGCATTTAGTTTAAAGGGATAGTTCACCAAAAAATCATGACTTTCCTTTTTCTATGGAATACAAATGAAAACATTTGAAAAGTGCATTTATCAATACAATAAAAGACAGAGGGGATAATGCTATGTTGTTCTTTACAAAATGTAGTTTGTCTAGATGTCTTAGATTCTTGTGAAAACAAAAGTATAAAAGGGCAACTTATAAACAAGTTATATATATATATATAATTTTTTTTTAAAAAGAAGTGTTCTTGTGTTCATCAAAGTTGTTTATTTGATTAAAAATACAGAAAAAAATAGTAATATTTTAAAATATTATTGCAATTTAAAATAATCGTTCTCTATTATAATATATTTTAAAATAGAATATATTTTTTGCTGAAAAGCTGAATTTTCAGCATCTTTACTCCTGCCTTCAGTGTTACATGAACCTTCAGAAATCATTCTAATATGCTGATTTATTATCAGTGTTGGAAACAGTTAATTTTTTTTATTTTATTTTTCATTTAATTTATGTTTGGAACCTGAGATTTTTTTTCAGGATATTTGATGAATATAACATTAAAAAGAACAGCATTTATTTAAAACAGAAATCTTCTGTAACAGTATACGCTACCATTCACAGTTTGGGGTCAGTAAATTTTTTCTTTCTTTGTTTGAAAGAAATGAATACTTTTATTCAGCAAGGATGTGTTAAATAATAAAGTGATAAAAAGTGATAGTAAAGACTTGCTGCTCTTTTCAACTTTTGAGTTATCAAAGAATTCTGAAAAAAGCATCACAGGTTCCAAAAAATATTAAGCAGCAAAACAATTTCCAACACTGATAATAAATCAGCACATCAGAATGGTAAAAATATAAAATTCAGCTTTGCATCACAGAAATAAATTAGATTTTAAAGTATATTAAAATAGAAATATGTATATATAATATTATAAAAAACACTAGATATAACTTGTATTTTTAGCATCATGAGTAATATTAAAATGGTCAGTTATTACAGTGATTCACTTTGAACAAAAACTCATTTGTCAAGAAAGACTAAGCTCACAAAATTTAGTAATGTTATATTACTGTAGATTTGTATGTAGTGTTTACATTTCCTATGCAGTTTTTGTTATTAAGCAACAATCATTAAGATTTACATACTGAGATTTAAAGTTATTACTGTAGATTTGTATTTAGTGTTTACATTTCCTATACATTTTATGTTATTAATCAACAATCATTAAGAGTTACATACTGAGATTTAAAGTTATTACTGTAGATTTGTATTTAGTGTTTACATTTCCTATGCATTTTATGTTATTAATAAACAATCATTAACACTTACATACTGATATTTAAAGTTGAACAAAACTAAAATCTTTCCAAGTATTCCCGGATCTGAACCTAGGTACATCCTTGGATTTGTGTAGCCATGGTTTAGGATTCACTGCTGATCCATTTACACCAAACTAGATATGATTTGGTTTAGACTGCCACCTTCTGGTAGCTAATGATAAAGTTTTCAGTGAGAGAAACAGAGATGCCAATGCATTGCACAGTCCTACCAAAGCACCCACCTGCAATAAGTCCCCAAAAACCAGGAAAATTAACTTACTGGGGTGCACAACTGTACATCGTTTATTTATTCCTATAATATTTGTGCGTCATTTCTAAAGAAAGGAACTAAAAGGAAAAGAAGCACACTCTTTTTGTACTCTGTTTAAACTGTTATCTTAGCCTTGATTTTGTTAGGCGATGATCCTTGCTAATTAAGTTATGCACTGTTTTCCTTTTTAGCCATCCTTTGATACTCTTCATTCATTCGGGCCGCTAGTTAGCGCCGGCAACTCCAATCAGCTGAATATATCTGTCCTCTTGGCATAGCCTTTGTGCTTGAACCCCACATTCTAATTAGAACCATCTTCCACTTCTCTTTGGAGTTTTCTTCAAATAACGAGGGGGAAAACAGCCATTTAACAAGTGTGCAGCATTCTCCAGATCTCTGGAAGTTTACCCACATCTGCACCGCTCCCTAACCCTCGCAATAGAGCGGGTCAACCAGAGGGTTAGGGGTCAGCACTTATCCCATTGTGCGGCACAGCCAACACGAACCTCAGTGCGACGCCGTAGGAGCGGGGCGGTTCAGGTTCAGGAATGAGAAATGAACAAGAGCGCTTCTTCGACACGGTTTGCCACTCGGGACGCTGAAAGGAGGAATTCTAATTAGGAGGAAAACGTATAGTCGGCCCTTTATGCGTTATCAATGACGGGGAACAAAACAAGAAAACAAGCAGAGGCCGGGACTTCGCAGGTGCGCAAAGACCAATGCGAGACCGGATGAAAGGTATGCCGGGGATCGCCAGCAGGAAGAGGCCGGATCTGTCGGGAACATCACAACGGGGCTGGTTAAACAAGGAGCGGGTCAGGCCAAGGGTCCGCTCGATTATCTTAAAACGCCTCTCTCCTACTCGCGGCTCATCAGCGAACGCCCCGGCCTCTCTAATTAACCTGATTCCCACAATCCGCTGCCCTGTGACCACCCTTGCTGCTGAAAAATGGGCAGCATAGGTGACAGAACACTGCCCGAGCCAAAGGAGTGCCAAAGAATGTATTCTTCTAATGGCTCTGAATAGCAGCAAAACAGGCAGATCAGCATAATGGTCATGCACCCCTCCCACACATTCAGTCACACACTCTCTCCCCTCCTCCTCCTCATCCAAACCTTGATTAACCTCCTCTTTCCCTCCCATGCACATTCACACAGGCACAATGTGCCTCAGAGGCCCTGACAGATGGGGCCAGGGCTGTTTCATGGGGGTTTCTCTGTGCAAACGGCAGCCTGGTTTGGTACTGTGTTGTCAGGCCAATGAATTGATTCCGACCACTATAGAAGATTCTCTCTGCCAGAGTGTCACAATGGCGACGAGTGTGGGGAGCTGGGAGCAAGCTTGTGGAGGCATGGAGCCCTCACTCATGAATGATGGCCTTGCGAATGGCGCTCCTTTTATTGGCATTCATACCTACTTCGCTCTCATGCCGCCCATCTAAAAACACAGACAGCGATAGTCCGACACTACGGCAGATCTTTCCCCGAGACGTTTTATTGCTTGCTCTGTCTCAGGCTTCAGCTTTATAAATCAAAGGCCATTTTGCTGACTTTTCGCCATCCCCATGCTTAAATTAATCTGGTTGTTACGCCCACGCTGACCTTTTGAGGTGACCCCCAGACGGCCGAGCTGGAGCTCAGGACAATCCTTCCTCAGACCGGACAACGGGACCATCACACTCCTGTCTCATTCCATCAGTGTCAGCCACCACAACCTGGTTAATGTTTCACCAGCCCTCCATTTTGTTCCTTCGCCTTGGAAAAGAAAAGGAGAGGAGAGCAGGGGAGGGTTGGTTAATCACAGGGAAAATGGAAGGCAATCGATCGACAAACAAACAGGCTGGAGGGACAATGCAAAGAGACTGAGGAGATTCTTTCCTCTGTGTATCTGCAGCACATTAATTTATCACAGTCCATTAGAACTGCAGCAAAGCATGAGGCCACTGGATGTGTGGAGTTAAATGGTCTGTGGACAAACCGCACACAAGGAGATTAATCAGTTGAATTCATTACTGAAATCAGCTTCATGTTCATTCAAACCTTAAGTAACTTTCCGGTTGCTCTTTTCCATTCAACTGAACTGAAAGCTTCAGAAAGTAAGCAAAAGCACCGTAAAAGTGACTCAAACATCTCGTCTTCAGGTTTTCTGAATTCATATGTGTAAGAGACTTTTATTCAATGCTAAGAGTCCAATTCCTCAGGGAATCATTCAGACCCGTTTTCTGAACTGTATCAATTGATTCGCTAAAAAGATCAGTCAAAAAAACAATTTGAAGATGATTTGAGTGATTAACAACCTAACTTTTATTCTGATCCTCACAGAAAATGATTTTAGAAGACTAGAAGGGTCATTCTTTTGCGTCCCAAAGAAATAATCAAACAACAAATATGTCCCCTGATTTCATGTCAGTCCTGTTACCCTCATCAAAAAGCCCTTGTAAAATAATGGTACATCCAAGTGATGTTATTTCTAGGAGGTTACATCATCTCTCAACCGGGATTCCAACACTTAAACACAAACATGTTTTTCTTATTCATCTACAGTGTTCTATTTTTGATGATTTATGAGGCTTGACTCAGGGCTGGACAACATGTAATATCAGTACTGTTACCATTTTTAAAATGTAAATTTAAACAATTATTTATTACATTTAATATAATCAATATTTATAAGTAACACCCTTTCAAAGTGTACAATGTGCTTTTGTGAACGTCACTATTAGCTAGGAATTAACCAATTTGTTTGAGTCAAACCTGTTAGTGTCAACCTGTTACTTTTTTATAGTAACAGGTGGGTAACAGGGATGGCAAAGGTTAGATTTCACCCTGTTTTTTTAAGATTGTCTGTAATATTCAAACATTTTACAGGTCACCCTTGGTATATTATTGAGCTAATTCCTATATCATTTAGTGGCATATGAGTTCTAATTAAACTATAGTATCTAGTAGCGCTTGTGTCGTAACAGGGTTGACAAAAATACCAAGAAATGAGATAGAAAAATAGTCATAAAATAATAAACTGCATAGCCTGAGATGCAATACAATTTCTTGTCATTTTAAGGTTCATGGGTGTTTAAAAAATGTAAACTTATTTTATTTTTAAATTTTTCCAAGCAGAAAAGACACAACAAGATTTTCGTGGAATGAGCCAGAAATATAACATACAAATCATGTGCACTACTTTTATGATACATTTAAGGTGCTTTGCCATTTTGGAGCTTTACAACTCCGGTCTTCGTTCACTTTAATTATATTGGCAAGTATATAATGACATTAGTTCAAGGACTAGTTTACTCCAGAATGAAAATTTCCTGATAATTTACTCACCCCTTTGTCATTCAAGATGTTCATGTATTTCCTTCTTCAGTCGAAAAGAAATTAAGATTTTTGAGGAAAACATTCCAGGATATTTCTCCATATAGTGGACTTCAATGGGGATCAGCGGGTTGGAGGTCAAAGGGCTCTACACGATCTCAGTTGAGGAATAAGGGTCTTATACGGTGAAACAAGTGGTCATTTTCTAAAAAAAAAATAAAAAATTACATACTTTTTAACCACAAATGCTCGTCTTGCACTAGCTGGAATTCACACATCACATAGTCATGTGGAAAGGTCATGTGTGACGTAGGTGGAAGTACTGACCCTCTGTTTAAAAAGCGAATGCGCAAAGAAAGTCAAATGCCCTTTACAAAAAAGGTAAAACAATGACGTCTGACAATTTTGAAGGAGGAGAAGAAACATTTTTCACGCTACGGTGCCTTTTTGAAAACAGATGTAGAACTAATCACATGTGACCTTTCCAACATGATTTCGTAATGCATGAAGTTGTAGATGTGCATCGCAGGGCTAGTGACAGACAAGCATTTGTGTTCAAAAAGTTTATATATATATTTTTTTTTTAAGAAAATGGCTGATTGTTTCACTAGATAATGCTGGGATCGTCTAGGGCCCTTTGAAGCTGCACTGAAACTGCAACTTGGACCTTCAACCTGTTGATCCCCAATGAGGTCCACTATATGGAGAAAAATCCTGGAATGTTTTTCTCCTTAATTCTTTCTGACTGAAGGGGTGAGCAAATTATCAGGACATTTTTATTCAGGAAGTAAACTAATCCTTTAAAACTGTTTTGCATTCAGTTAAGAACTTTCCCGTCCACTTTGGCAAGACATCATGAGATGAGAAAGGCCTCACAAAAAGAAGCTTCTGCTCTATTGGTTCAAAAACGTAATTTGAATCTTTTATACTTGGCAACAGTTTGTCGACAGTGTGACTGCAAATGATTCATAGACATAACGGAATTTGTTTTTGTTTCACCGTTCTCCACATTAAGTGGTCCCATCAGGACACCGCGGACTACGTATTGTGACCGAAGACCAACCCACAGAGTTTCACATTCTGTCACCCAGAACTGTATTCCTCACAGCGTGTTAGCGTACACAAAAGGGAATCTGAAGAACCTACAGGTAGGGCATTGCTAACCAAAGGGCGACACACATACATAACCAACTGACAAGATGCTGTATTTGCTCGGCTCGCTCTCTTTTGTACCTCTGGAGTCTGCATAGCAATGGCAAGTACATTTACATGCTTTAGAATGCGTTGGGGAGAAGGCCGCGGTGTGTATTGTTGAGTGGCCAGGTCCAAAAAGAAAGAGCACACGGTGGAGAAAACAGGGAGCTGACAAAAGACTTGAATGAGAATCAATTAATTTTCATTTAGCGCAACAATCAAAGGGCTGGCATTAGCATGTGTGAGGCTCATTTGATGGTGGCAGGAGGCAAGGCGGGAGAGCTCAGGCCCACATTAAGGTAATGACAGGGTCAGGCCTGCCCGGCCTCTCTTCCATTAGCACCCCAGTGTTCTCAAGCGTAATCACAAAACCCCAGTGTGGCAGGGCAGATGATTAACCATTAGCAGATTCCAGTGCCACTGAAGTCATTGTGTACATGACAGGGAAAATGAATATACGGGTAAGATTCGGAGGGATTACATACTGTGTGAGACACTTGCAGTGTTTGAGAGATGAGGTATGTTTGTATTGGAGCGTTGTGGACTACAGTGGGTTCTTCCCAGAGCATTTATGGGATAAAGTGCTATTTTTGAGGTTTGCTCACATTTTAGGTGAAATCTGATTTTACCTTAAATGCAGTGCCTAATTAAACTATAAGTTACATGTAATCAGATTAGATTTGTTTCTGTTCAGACTTGCTTTTGTTAGTATGTGGCCATAGTAACAACACACTTTTGCATAGGATCCCAAACTTTAGCAATAGAGTGCTGCCAAAATGACACCAAAAAATGTATCCCCCATGGATGCACATGAGATTTTTCAATTTATGAGAAACATAAGGTTTGTTGTAAACATTGACTATACTTCAGTGTTTTGCTCTACGTTGTAAATTACATCTTTATTCAAAAATGTGTATTTTGAAGCTGTTTATTTTAAAAGCCATATGTGACCGTGGACCACAAAACCAGTCATAAGGGTCAATTTTTTTCCAAAAAATAGATTTTAGAATAAATAAGCTTTCCACTGATGTTTGTTAGGATAGGACAATATTTGGCCGAGATTCAACTATTCGAAAATCTGGAATCTGAGGGTGCAAAAAAACTAAATATTGAGAAAATCGCCTTTAAAGTTGTCCAAATTAAGTTTTTAGCAATGCATATTACTAATCAATAATTATGTTTTGATATAGTTACAGTAGGAAATTTACAAAATATCTTAATGGAACATGATCTTTACTTAATATCCGATGATTGTTGGCATAAAAGAAAAATCTATTATTTTGACCCATACAGTGTATATTTGGCTATTGCTACAAATATACCTGTGCTGGTTTTGAGGTCAAGGGTCACGCAGAACCTGATTTTACCAAGTACGACATGTTCCTGGTTCAACATCTATGTTGACCCTGGAACAACATGGTGATTAACCAATCAGATTTGAAAAAACAGTTTTTGTGAAGTTTAGGCTTACATTCAGTTTTTGGTGCTTGTACATCAGTGTCATCTATCATTCATCTATCATTTCCTCTGATTTTTGGGATTACTCATGGGTAAAATTAGGTTTAGGTGTAGGGATGTGGTCAAGATTACATTTTTGGATTAAAATGTTGTTCCAGGGTCAACAAAATATGCTGACCCAGGAACACATTTAACTCAGCAAAACCAGGACGTGCCAAGGGTCACATATGTTGTAATAAGTAACTACATAACAAAATTTGGAGGGTGTGCAGTTTACATTGTGGAACAAAACATTCAAGCATCATCAAATTATGTTTATCACAAAATCCATTATGAAAATCTTGAGGGAAATTATGGCAATATACTCTTCCAGGTTTTGACGTCATTCCAGCACTCAATGGATGTTTCACCACTAAGGCCAGAATCCAATCTAAACACATTTAATCAAAGAACAGCATAAGAAAAAAGGGGGGAAATTGAATTTCAAACCACCTATGAAATTAGTTTGCATTATGACTGTAAAAACGGAATTTCACTTGTGTTTTGAATGTTCAAACTACAAAAAAAGTCAAAGAAAATTGTAGCTATATTTAAGATAAAAATAAAAAATACAAAAATGGTTAAATCATATACTGTTTTTATAAGAATTTGTGTAAGAGATGCTAGTGATGCTTTGCGAAAAGACCAAATACTGGACATTTTTT
>NPDK01017462.1:484-11075 GCA_013461565.1 Labeo gonius
GGATGGAGAAATCACTGCACTTAGATGGTGCAGGTCAGGGTGGACCTGGGGAGACAGAAATCTAGGATGGAGTCAGTGAGACTGGAGACCAAAGCAAGGCCAGAGGGCTGGAGAACCAGGGTGACACCACTAGACCAGAGGGCCAAGGCAGAAACCATGGATCTGAGCACTGAGATGCTGGTTAGGTCACGGAAGACCGAGGCTGACCATTGGGACTTAGGATGATTGCAGGTCAAAAGAAATGGAGGAACACAGTGTAGGCGAATGAGTGGAGTCTGTGGTGGAACCAGTGAGACAAAGGCCCAGGCAAAGTTGAAAGAGAATGTTGGCCATGGTGGAGTTGATGGGATAAGCGAAGGTTTAGGTTTAGGTTTGGAAGACCATGGTGGAGCTGGAAGTTCCGAAGTCCCAGGCTGAGGCCACAAGTCTTTGACCATGGCTGAACTAGGGATGGACAGGCTTGGTGTACTGGCTTGGATTTAATGGCAGCCATCTTTGCTAGCTGGATATCCTTGGCAGGCAGCTGTCACATAAAATGAAAATACAGACATGAGTGCACATTCAAAAAGAACAGGAGCTGAACTAAAATGCTTTTTCCTTCTGAAAAATAAAGTAAATATTTAAATTAAAGCTGCAGGCAGCAAGGAAAGGGCCCCTTGTACCTTGGTGCACATTGGGGCTGAATGCAAAAACATATCAGTTCCTGTTGCCAGTAGATGGCACTATGACTTCAACTAAATATTGACATGTAGGTCCGATCAGAACAGGATTCTTGTTAAACATTCATTGAATTTTTGTAATGCAATTCAATGGTCAAGATACATGATGGAAATTTGCTCCCTAAAGAAATTACTTTAAAATCTATTGAACTCATCTCCAGCCTAGCACTAGAAGGGCTTTATAAAACAGCCCAGTCACAGTGTTTTGCAGTGCACACAGATGCTCATCTATGTTAACAATAAAGTACAATTTAATGGATTTTTTGCTGAGTGTTATATTTGCAAGTCCCACGTCACACAAGGCTTGCAGAGATATATTTAAAGTTTGTGAAACAAACTTTAATGTTTATTAATAATACTTTGTAATTTCTTATCTTTAATAATAATACTTTATTATGATAAAAAAAAAAGTCATTCAGTAAAACAGCATTTTCATGTTTTAATATTTGCATTTTTAGCTTGAAGGATGAACAAGTCTATTGGTTTTGATCTGTTATTTTCAACATACGAGTCGCTGGGCCCACGAAAACATGTATTGACTATTTTCATTTTTTTGGTTTTGGCAACCTTAGCAAACATATTTTAATGCTTGTCATCTACTTAGAATCAAGTCCCCATAAGCCAATGTATATATTTTTGTTTAACCTGATATGCAGTGGACTAAAGTGCTTTCAAATCTGCACACTAGTTTGTATGAGGGGTGTCTTCTCCAAGTCTATCTGCTTAGTATTTATGTTGTTTGGACTTACTCTACTTTAACAGTAATTGCCTATGATAGGTATATATCCATTTGTAAGCCATTACAGTACCATAATATCATGAATCCTAGTAAAATTAAAATTTGGCTAATGTTAAGCAACCTAATTCCTGTTTTCTTAATAGCTGGTCAAATATATTTGACATCAAGATTTCCCTTATGCAGCCATACTCTTAATAAACTATTTTGTGATAACCTTTCACTCATTAACATATCATGTGGTACAAGTAGCCTCGGCCTTTTAAGCAATGTGTATGGTTTACTTATAATAGTTTGTTTATCTGTACTCCCTACATTTCTGATTTTGTTGTCTTATGCTAAAATACTTTCTGTTAGTTTAAAGGTCTCAAAAAATAGTCAAAGCAAGGCACTTGGAACGTGCATTCCTCATTTGATAATCTTCATAAACTATTCCATTGCCACAGTTTTTTCTGTTATATATAACAGGCTGACTGTGACTGCGCCTAGCGAGATGAATGTCTTTATATCAGTCCAAGTAACACTGTTGCCACCACTTTTGCATCCAGTAATATACGGCGTTAGAACCAAAGAGATCAGAAAATGTACTGTAAAAATAACCCAGAGATTGTATGCATCCACAAACTGTTATTATACTTCAAAACTAAAAGTACCTAAGATCTTTGCAATTTCATGATAAAATACTTTGTCCAGCATGGTTTAAGAATGTTCTTGTACTTCAAATTAAACAAGAACATCTGACCTTTGTGCAATGGAGTCAACATGCTGGATATGCTTTTTTCCAGATTTAAACAGTGAAATTAATAAATAAACTAACTAACTAACCAATTAATTAATTAATAGTAAAGAGTGTTCAACATTTCATTGTGGACTCGGATTTTTAACCCCACTGCAAGTTCATTTGATTGGTTTAGCATATAAATCTATTTTCACATGTGCAGACTGTAAAATGTACTATTAACAGCCTAAAAAGAATTTCTACCATTACTTTGTGCATAATATGGCCTGTTCATTTAGTATTGTGACACTACTGTGTTTCTAAAGAGAATAAATTAATTATTACATGATCAGTAATGCACAAATAAAAATGTAATTTATATTGTGTAGAGTAATTATAAAACAGAGTATTGTATAGATATATATACATCCTGATTAGTGATGATTTGTCACCATCTAATGCTATCTTTGGGTTGGGTTGTTCTATTCATCAATCATGTTAAAAATAGAGACTTTTGAAAGTGACTCAAACTGTCAGCAAATATGTTTTTTTTCACTCTCTCTTTGCTTGAACTATTGAAATTTAGCAGCCTACCTCAGCTCTTATTCTTGCTGACAGCCCATAATAATTTGTAAATAATTCAGAATTGCCACTAATGCTACCTATTTAAAGCTTAATCACTAGCATAACTAAGGTTCATTTGATGTTTTGTTTTTTTTAAAATAAATAAATACATACATTTTGCAGAAGAAATAAGATAGATATGCAGACCTAAGCTTCATTAGTCTTATTTTGGTAAATGCAATAGCATAATTTTGTCCACACAATGGAGCATGAGTAAAAGGCCTACAGCAAATGTTTAAAAGCATTTATATATGTTGTAAAAGCAAACACTTACTTAAAACCTGTTTTAACTGTTATAGAAATTGTTTTTTCATTGTAACTGTATGCAGAATCATTGAATGATTAGCAATATACACTCCAAATTACACCTATATGCCAAATGTAAAACACTACTACTGTATCTTGTGTTTTTTGCTTCTGGTCAGCATGCGATGGAGTGCACTGATGTTAGTCATAGCACTCACATGTACATATACCTTTTAATGCCATGCTGAAAAGAACACTATGACTGGGTTCAGAAATGGAAAATTTAGTGGCAGGTTGAGCATCAAAACTTGTGGTCCATTCCTCCGCTAATTGGAAATGAGCATATTATGCAGGGTATCAAGGAAGGTGATGATGTAGACAGTATTCCAACTACCAACAGTAGCATGATTATGCAGAGTACCATTCTGACCAGTGACTGCACACATTTGGCACCACGCTGTCCTGGGACATTAACAATTGTGTGGTGTCCTATGAGTTGTTCCCCTACGTCTCGTCTTGGCTTAGTGAAAGCTGACCTTATCAACAAAATGAAATTATGATGCTCTGCAGCTGCTTCTAGTTCCATAACTCTCTAAAATAGACAGGACAAAACATTATTGTAAGACAGTATGAACAAACTTACGCCAATCAGTGTAGCACAATAGACAGGAATACAGTACTAGTGACAGGACAGTAGTTTACCTGTAAATAATCCATAGTGCAGTACTTTCAGTGTGTCAGATATTTGTCCAAATTTGTTCCTGCTCTGCTTTGAACATTTTCTTACAGTGAATATTCATCTAGCAATTTGGTGAGGCTGCAAAATTTATTTCAGTATGCAATACTGTAAAACGTGCTCATAAAAATATAACTGTAGTTCTGTAAGTACTGTAGTATGTTATAATGCAGAGGGTAAGTTTACTTATTTATCTGTTCTCATTGGCTTCCATTGATGTCCAATCCAAGAGAGCAATTTATAGCGCTCAAGCTCTGTTTTTTAAGTTATCAAATTCAGTAGAAGTGTTTTCACCCATCATCACTGTATGTACCATAGGTAATCAGTGAATAAGTGTAGCATTTAAATAGCAGCATTTAACACAAGCTGTCAGTATAAATCAAGTGGTCGGTATAAGGAAGTGGCATGTGAACAAGTATGATGACCCATACACAGAATTTGTGCTCTGCATTAACCCATCCAAGTGCACACAAAGCAGTGAGTAAATGCTGGGTAAATTGGCCAGCCAGTACTGGGTAAATATTGGACAGAACACATGCAAAGTTCTGTCCAATACAAAGTTCTGGCATGAAACTCTATGATGACGCAGTCCGATAGGTTTAACTCAGTCTGATATAACAACATCAATATCACACACCTGATTGGTTATCTCCTGTTTCCCCTTCAGTTGGTCTCGTTCAACGTATGTCGGAACTGACCAACGAATTGGGGAACGCTTTGGGAGACCAATCGACTTCGAGTGTAAGAAAACGCGCCATGTCTGTTGGCATGCGATAATTGCTCTACGCTGCAGCGTGAGTATTAACGAGTAGCAGGTGAGTCGCATATTTGCTTTTTGCTTCACAGCCGAGTACATGTGCTGTGGGTCACGAGAACGAGTGGGAGTGCTCACAACAGGCTTGCACTAAACGAACTGTTGTGTGGCCACGGCTGCAACCCCTCCATCTGCTTGTTGCTGAGGGCGACCCCTGGTGGCCACCCCCACCCCTGCTCAGCCTAAGCAGCAGCCTCCACCCAGGGGGAGCGCCCAGATGGTTCAGCCCCCCGCCAAACTTGCGGCAGGTGTAAGGGCAAGCAACCCTGAGACGGACGACCCAGAGATGGGAGGATCTGCTCTCCGGGAGATGCTGTCTGCAATTTCCTCTATCTCTGGGTCACAACAGGACTTGGACAACCTTGGACCTGTCAACCTTGAATCGGGCCCTGCACAAGCTCACGTTCAAGATGTTAATGCTAAAACGCATTTGCAGCGTTCGACCTGAAGGACGCGTACTTACATGTTTCGATTCTCCCTCGACACAGGCCGTTCCTACGGTTTGCGTTTGAGGTTTGGGCATATCAGTACAAGGTCCTTCCCTTTGGGCTGTCCCTGTCGCCTCGCGTCTTTACGAAGGTCACAGAGGCAGCCATTGTTCCAATCAGAGAACACAGCGTTAGCATTCTCAACTACCTCGACGACTGGCTGATACTGACACAGTCTTGGACCAGTTGTGCAAACACAGGGACATGGTGCTCTGACACCTCAGCCTGCTGGGACTTTGGGTCAACTGGGAAAAGAGCAAACACTGGGCCATACTGGCCCAACCAGACCAGGTTTTCGGAACTTATGCTCCTCACAACAGCCCCTCCTTGGCCCATTCCTCTGAGGAAGGATCTGCTTTCTCAGAGACGGGGCACTCTCTGGCACCCGTGTCCAGACCTCTGGAAACTTCATGTTCTAAGTGGCCTTCCCCAAGGAGTGGTAGACACCATCACTTCCGCTAGAGCCTCCTCTATGAGGCGCCTCTATGCTTTGAAGTGGAACCTATTCGTTAATTGGTGTTCTTCCCACTGGGAAGACCCCCGAAGATGTCCGGTCAGAGTCATGCTTTCCTTCCTGCAGGATAGGTTGGAGCAAAGGCTGTCTCCCTCCACCCTAAAAGTGTATGTTGCCGCAATAGCCGCACATCATGATGCAGTTGATGGTAAGTCCCTGGGTAAGCACGACCTGGTCGTCAGGTTCCTTAGAGGGGGGAGGAGGTTGAATCCTCCTCATCCTACCTCGATAACCTCTTGGGACCTGTCTCTGGTGCTTACAGCACTGCAGAGACCTCCCTTTGAACCACTGCAGTCAGCTGAGTTGAAAATCCTGTCACTAAAGACAGTTCTCCGGACTGCATTGGCTTCCATCAAGAGGGTAGGGGACCTGCAAGCATTTTCGGTTGACGAATTGTGCCTAGAATTTGGGCCGGCCAACTCTCACGTTGCCCTGAGACCCTGGCCTGGATATGTGCCCAAGGTTCCTACCACTCCCTTCAGGGACCAGGTAGTGAGAATGCAAGCGCTGCCCTCGGAGGAGGTGGACCCAGCCCTAGCTTTTCTCTGTCCCGTCCACGCTCTGCAGTTCTATGTGGACAGAACCCAAAGCTTTAGGACCTCAGACCAGCTCTTCGTCTGTTATGGAGGCCAGCAGAAGGGGAAGGCTGCCTCCAAGCAGAGGTTAGCCCACTGGATAGTGGATGCTATTGTCTTGGCATATCAGTCCCAAGACGTGCCTTGCCCATTTGGGTTGCGAGCACACTCAACTAGAAGTGTTGCTTCGTCCTGGGCACTGGCTCAAGGTACTTCGCTGATAGATATTTGTAGATCTGCGGGCTGGGCAACACCAAACACATTCGCTAGACTCTATAGTCTATGTGTAGAGCCGGTATCTTCCCGTGTACTCACCCCTAGTGGCCAGTAGCGTGGAGAGCCCGTTCCAGGTGTCGGCTTGCAACGGTACTTGGGCCAGATATGTGCATCTATTGTTCCAGTAGAGTTCTCCAGAAATGGCTAACCCTGTGAGCTCCTCCATCACCCCCCGGCAGTCAGACGTGGCGGAGCGTCTGACGCCAGGCCTACACTTGTATGCATTCTGTAACCTGTGTTGGGCTGGGTGTCCATATATAGTAATCCCTGCAGCGATCCCATGTGTGTATTCTTCATGGTAAGACAACCCAGTCCGGATAGCTCGTTCTTGCCCGGACAGGTGTCCGCGGAAAAGCAAATATGCGACGCACCTGCTGCTCCTTAAATACTCGCACTGCAGCGTAGAGCAGCTGGTGTAATTATCGCATGCCAATAGACATTGGCTCGTTTTCTTACACTCGAAGTAGATCCCCAAAGCGATCCCCAATTCGTCTTTCAGTTCCGACGTACGTCTCCGATCGGTAGCCAATGAGCTCACTGCTAAACATTTGAAAAAATACGACTAGTGCTTGCTGTAGCAGTTTTGCAGCTTGTTTTAGAAACAGCTGAAATCAACATCTAAAGATAAGTGAATGCTCGTCTAATTCATATCGTAGTGTATATTGAGTGGTCTGCTGATTTCAAAAATAGGCAAACAGAAACAAGTTTAAACTAAGTGACATGATAGCAGTTTGCATTGTATGCAGCATTTAGCATCTGTGTTTATACAGCTGTAGCAAAATGCAGTTTAGAGCATGCAATCGATCTGAGGACACGCTGATAGTAACGGACATGAAAACAGGTTAAATTAAATTAGCATTATTGTGTATGCGTTCGAACTTAGTATAGGCGTTATCTCAATGTTCACATTCGTTATTTCTAAGGTTGATGTTTTCATTGTGATGACTGTTGTGGTTGATTTCAGCTGCACATGCTTATCGCAGTCATATCAATATGTGTGTTCATCTTAACGCAGCGCTGCGCAGCTTGATCAGATTCTGACTTGAAGCAGTGCATGGTGGTAAGAAAATGTGTCCAACCTGAGGCGGTGCCGGCGCCACGTGACTGTCACATGTGGAATCAAAGTACCACAATAGAGGGTAAGTAAAAGCATTTTTTTTACTGTAGTCACAATATGTTGAGTCACATTTATCATAAAACACTGATACAAACATATAACCCCACTTTATTAGTATTTAAATAGCATATATTTATGTTGAAATTTATTCTTGTTCAGATGACGCTTTATTAAGCAGTATATGAAAAGTGTTTTCGTTGCTCATGAAAACGCTTCTGAAACGTCTGTGTATTTGACAAATATTGTATTTAATTCACTTTATCTGTGATAGAGCATGCAAACACGGCAAGAGCATTACTAACGAGAGCAGAAAGTGTCCGACTTGCTGGTGCTGCGCAGCTCATTCAAATTCGGGGATGGGTCGTAACCGCCGCTCTTCTTGGTACAATTGAATAAGTACTGTTAAATCCCAATTTCATCTCGGCTGGAGGGACCGGCTCGATTGCGTCTTTCGCCAAGAGAACTGCAATCTCCGCACGCAGGACAGAGGCATCTGTGTCCGAGCGGACAGATGTGAAAAGGATGCCTCTGAACCTGGGCGGATGCCTCGCAAACTGAATTGGGTGGCCGAGTTGGACTGTCTGGATCAACCAGCGAGACACAGGCAGGATCAATGGAGAGGTTGCTGACTTACCCGCAGCAGGGCAGCCTAGAGGGGGAAGGTGACTCAACCCAGAAAGCGGAGCATCCTCGTGTAAAGTCAAGCTGCTTGGGGCAGCACTTACCCCGCATTGGTGACGAAGTCAAACTCCAGTCCAAATCTGAGGAAGCAAAGCATCGCTCACAAACTGAACTTGGGGTGAGAAACCCAGAGATTGAGGAAATTGCTTTGTTGTGAGAAGGTGGGTATCACTGACCTGGAGGTCGGCGGTGGCAGTGAAGGCACCATCCCCCGGCCCTCCGCCCGAGGAGCAGATGAGGGTTTGGTGCCCTGCTCAAGGGTCTCACCTCAGTCATGGTACTGAAGGTGAACAAAAGTGCTGTTCATGTACTTCCCCCACCTACAATCCCTGCTCTCTAACAAGTAGGCCACGGCTGCCCCAATTATCATAAAGTTAGAATAATGTGTCTAATATAAAGAAAAACTGTGTTTATCACTTTGCAAAAAGTCTGTTAACTCATTTAACTTATTTTCTCTCAAAATTAGCACAAAATTCAGCTGACATTAAACATGAATCCACAGAAGCTGACAGAAGTCTGTCTCATTGAGTTAACATCTTAGATTACATATTTATCACGCTGCTGTCCACAACACAATTTTATCTTCTTAAATCTCTTTTTAAATGTATTACATATGTGATTACTTTTAATTGTTGGTCACAAAAAAATCCTAGAACTTTTTGAAACAGAAACCACAGTTCTGTGATACAACAAAAAGGAGATGAGCTCTATTTCTCTATGTGAGTTACACACAGACTCATGGGAACACAAGACTGTATTTACAGACCATGATAAATGTCAAGCTTTCAATTCACTGTTCAGCAATGTAATAGGGGGAAGTTAATGTGCATTGATTTAATACTCCTTTACTCAGTTATATACCAATTTTATGCTTTTCATGTACAAAGCTATTCATTGTACTTCTGAATTCCAGAAGTGTTAGTGAAGTGTTGGTTTTCTTTTTCAAATTCATATCACAGTACATCAATCCAAAAAAAAGGTAAAGTTCTGTGAATTATTATTAGTATTATTATTATTATTAGTAGTAGTAGTAGTAGTAGTATTGGTATTTGCAGAGCAGAGAATTAGTTAACTTCACACTACAGTGATTACATTTGTTGGAACTGTATCTTTTATATGACTGTAGTGAACCAATTAGCTGTTGTATAATTTCTCTTTTCAGTTTCATCAGGTTCATTTGGTGAACAAGTACTACAAAAGGATTTTTCAACATGAAGGATTTTTTTGCACAAAATATCTCATTCACCGAGTTCAAATTAAATGGTCTCTACAGCCTAGGAGAATGGAGGCCTTTTTTATTTATCCCTTTCTTTCTGATGTTTTTATTGGCTATCACAGCAAATTCCATTCTTATATATTTGATCAAAACTCAAAAGTCTCTGCACTCTCCCATGTATGTTCTAATAGCTGTTATGGCAGGTGTAGACTTGATTATGCCTATATTTTTTGTACCTAATATGCTTCTTAGCTTTTTATTTAACTGGAGTGGGATATCTCTAACAGGTTGTTTGATACAAATGTTTGGCATTCATTTTGCTGGACCACTTCAAATTACTTTGCTTTTTTGGATGGCACTGGATCGTTACTTTGCAATATGCAGACCTCTTTACTATCACAAATACATGGGAATCTCTAACTTTGTGAAGTTTGTTGTTGCACCAGTAATCAGAAATGTACTCCTGATTGTCACCATGGTCTCTCTGGCTGGAAGACTGTCATTTTGTGCAACAAATGTCATTGATCACTGTTTTTGTGAGCACATGGCATTGGTTCAGTTAGCATGTGGAGATATATCCATTAATAATATTGTAGGACTTATGGCTGCTTTCTTTATAGCAGCAGCAGATTTTCTTCTCATTACTGTGTCTTATGGTGCAATATTAATCTCTGTGTTGAAATCTGGAAAAGTTCACACAAAGACCTTACACACCTGCATTACTCACTTAATTGTATTATCAATTACTTTGACAACTGCTTTGACTTCATTTTTGTCATACAGAATAAGGAATAATATTTCTTCCAATAACCGTATATTTATAAGCATCATCTATTTATGTTTACCAAGCTGTCTACATCCACTGATCTATGGATGGAGAATAAAAGAAATAAGACAAACATTTCTGAAGTTCATAAACAATTCAAAGGCCTTTCCATTAATAAAATGAATGCCTGTTACAAATGGATGGAGACTACATATGATAATACTTTGAACATGTGACTAATACAAGCTGTTTGTTTTCATAAAAGTATTATTTTGATGATGAATTTGTATGATTTCTTGTAAGTTGTTTCTTTTAATAAATGCAAATCTACTCTTTTGTACTTTTTTTCTACTTTTTCTTTCTTT
>NPDK01018113.1:4471-17806 GCA_013461565.1 Labeo gonius
TATAGTGTAGTAGCATAGTGATGACAGCCAAAATATTAAATGTCATTGATGAATATTTACTGAGTAATCCACTATTTTGTAGAGGGAAGTCAAAATGGCAATTTTCACCTTAGATTCAGAGTCAAGTTACAGGGGGGTAAAAATGACTTGAGAAACATGGCAGCATCATTATCTTATTTTTACACAGAGATTGGTAGTTCTATTAGCAAAATCAGTTGACTTTAAATACCTTTGTCGTATTATGTGCCAATGGTGGCCATTCAAAAATGGGGAAACAGCACTTATCAAGTTTGTCTCCAAAGCTTGCATGCCTGTAATTCAAGTATTATTAAAGATATCTTAATGCCCTTTTAGATACTGGGTCTTATAAAACTTTCCTTTCTGCATCTTTATTTGTAATGCCCTATGAGGTTAGATTCCAGAGATTTTGAAATTTCAATATGGCTCCATGAGTAAATCATTAAAATGCACATTTTCAGTTGTCAAAAACCAAATGTGGGTCAGTTTGAAAAAATATGATAATTCTTTTATTTTAAAGAATTTCTGTCAAGACAACTGTATTGAACACACCTGTCTGAGTGCCATAAACAGAGCTTTTCACTTCTCAAAATATTAACAGATGGACTAAAGTGGTGTGGATTACTTGTGGATTATTGTGATGTTTTTATCAGCGGTTTGGACTCGCATTCTTATGGCACCCATTCACTGCAGAGGATCCATTGATGAGAAAGTGATGTATTGCTAAATTTTTCCAAACTCATCTACATTTTGAACAGCCTGAGGGTAGGCAAATTGTCAGCCAATTTTAATTTTTGGGCCAATTATTTCTTTAATTATAAAGGGTCATGAGATGTGTTTTTCTACTTTTAACTGTAGCATTATGTTTTAAAAAGTGCAAAATGCTGTTAAGTCATGAAGTAAAAGACATCTGTCTGCATGTGTACTATACATCACTTTTTCTCAGTCTGAATGCCCTAGTTGTCAGAATAATTTAACTTAATGAATTAATCGATGTTCATTGAGGAAAAAACGCATCAAATTAATCTTCATTTGATGCTTTTTCAGCAAATATTGAGATATGCCGTTAATTGTGATTAATTGTGACCAGTTAACTGACATATCATGCAATAAATTCTGTTAAAATTTGCAATCAATTAACATTTTTCAAGCATATTTTTAACTGAGCTTTGTGGGCATGCAGAGTTCCGCTTTTTGAGTGTTGCATGCTCCGTATTTGGCACACAAACATGGACGAGTATCAAACCATGACAATCAGATGAGAGACGGGCTCTTAGATAATTAACTCTGACTCACTGAATGAGGTTTCAACAGGCTTATGCTGCAACCGGTAAACAGGCTTGAGGATGTCAACATAACACAGGCTGAACAACACAATTTTCTATTTTGGTTTCCAAATGTCTTCTGAATTTCAATAATTATATGCAAATAATTCACCACACACAAAAACAGAAAATGCACAATTTACCTAGGTGTTGACATGATCAGATTTTAGGGATGTATGGACATTATAATTCGATATGCCAATTCATTTCATGGCCATTAACTGATAAATTAATAATAAAACAAGGAAAACTACAATCAATCATATTAAAAACTAAGCGAATTTAGCTATAAAGCATAACAAAATACAATATGAAATTCATACCTTATGAAAAATGGATATTCATTTTGAGATCTGCTAAATATCAATTATTAAATTCCATAAATATTAACTTTAACAGAGCATTAGACTAGAGTAAATGTAATCTAAATGTGAAAGTATGGGAAATGTGCATGCATAATTAAATATTAAATATATTCCAGGATATATTTCAAACACAAACACCAGTGCGCCAACAGCAGCTTAATGCTCTCAAAAGATTTTGAAGTAAGAGAGACAGACAGAGCATAGGAAAGCAAGGTTATTTGCATGGAGAAGCACGGACGCCCCCGTTCCCTGTATCTGATGTCAGTCTCCTGACACTGATAGACTCTGCGTCTCCCATTTAAGGGATAATGAGATTGCTCGAGCCACACAAACCTCTGCTGACTGCACTACACTGACGCTACGGCAGTCACTTCATCTCTCAGAGACTCATCAGGGTTCAGCTAAACAACTCCGCCTGCCCCCATCTTCCTCCGACCTAGACACTCGATATGAACGCACTCGCCTCATCAAGAGCCCGAGCACCAGCGTAATGGAGAGAAGTGGGTGAAAACGAAGAGGACGTGGGGCAGCGCAACACCTGATTGGGTGAAAACAAGGCCTGTTTCCATCACAGCATCATCCTCAGGTGGTAGAGGATGTGTGAAGCTGTAGGATAGAAAATTCACGAATGACATCTCTTTAATATCTCAACTGTTTTTCCCAGAGAGCAATGCTATAATACAGAGCAAATGGGGAAAAGGCATAGTAACCTTAAAATCATCACCTAACATTTTAGAAAAGGTTTCAACAAGTGAGAATTTACCAAGATACCAAAGTCTCCAAATAACACAGATTTTGTATTTCAATACAACATGTCAACAATGCTAATTTCCCAACTTTTTACTACATACTGTAATCCAGTTCTGCATCATTTGACACCCATGGCAAAACACAAAAGGACACACACTGAAAGTTGACCTGTTTTATTACTAATCAATCAAATGTGCTTAAAAAAAACTGAATAATATTCAAAATACAAGCTATGCCATCCAGAATCACAAGCAAAACGCAGCATTAACATAACTGGGACACAATAAGCCTTTACAAGTCTTATTCACATTACATGAAGCTAAGTGGTATAGAGATAGAACCAGATGGTATATATTAGTAGCACCATTTTGATATATTCCATAGTATTGAATGATTAATATATTCATTTACAACGATATTTACATCATAAAGGTACAAAAACATGCTTTCATGTACTGTTTACTTAAGACTGAAGTGTCGACATTACCTGTAGCATGTGCAGGTGTTACGTTTTAACGGATCAAAAACGTATTCGTCGCTGAAAAACGACAGGATGATTTATAAGTTTCGTCTCCATAGATATCATCGTAAATGTCCAGTTTATTTTGCGTTCTTTTCGTTTAATGTAAGCTGTTCTGTAACACCGCGTTACCGTTTTACGACCAGAGAAACGCTTCAAACGATTCCGTTTGTTAGTGAATCAACTGCGGTTTTGTTCGTGACCGAATCGGCATTTTTGAACAAATCTTTTATGCAGATGGATCGTTATCGTTCATTTCCATACGCTGAAGTGTCTCGCAAATGTTGGAACGATTCAGAATGGATCGCGAATCGTTTCGCGAAGCCATTTGAATGGTTCATAGAAAAGAACCGATTACAAATAGTGATTCATTCGAGAGTCGGGCATCGTAAGTCTGATTCCAAAACAAACAGACAGCGGAAAGTGCAAACACACGACGTGAATCCTGAAATATTCTCAAAGAAAATGTATTTCAGGTTAGTATAGTGTAATGTATCTCTCATCAGACAATGGTTTAATTGAAAATGTTTGTTGGACGCTGCAAAATTAGCTTGGTAAGTGCTTGGGACTGTAAATACTTTAAAAGATAGGTAGACTGGTCATCCTGACAAGGTATGTTTATTTTAATGACTACTAAGGAATTCCGAGAGCATTGTAGTGCATGCTAAACATCTGAGATAAAGCTAATATTTAAAGGAAACAAAACTAAGAACTCCTACTATCATAAACTTGTAAGAAATAAAATATTCCTGAAACACTGAAAACTAAAACAGACCCAAAAGAGATGAAGGTGATTGTGTGGCATGGTTAGTTTTGGTTTAGAAGCAGATATGAAACAAATAGCAGGAGACCCTGAGATTGTAATTTTAAAATAAATGGATTAAAGCAGTGGGTTATAGGACTGATTGTATTCAACTCACAAATACAATACAAAGAAAATAATATAATTCACTTATATCACAAGATACCTTAAGCTCAAACAGTAGAGCAAGGCACTAACAATACCAGGGTTGTGAGTTTGATTCCCAGAGAATGAAAGAACTGATAATGCAATGTAGGTTGCTTTGGATAAAGCATCTCCCAGATGCATAAACCGGCAAAAAATGCATTTTTATATAATATATGGCTATAATGAGCAGTAAATATTTACATGCTCGCAGATAAAACTTTTATTACTCAGAGGTTGCTCCTTTACAGTTCAGGAGATTTTTACTTATGATTCATTCAACAGTCAGCTCTGTCTTAGGTGTTTCTCCTTAAATTCCTTTAGGAAATAAAAAGACAGACAAATGAGCATACAGTAAGAGTACAAAGCTATAAAATAAATGTAGAGAGTAGCTCAGATAATTTAATGAGAATGTTTACGTTTATTTTGAGATCTCTTAATGCAGAGACTATGACGTCTTGACACAGGTTGAGACATTAAAGTCTCTTCTGAAACTCAAGAAGAGACATATGACAGTTTTAGGGGGTTTTTTTCTGAGGAGAAAATTTACTTTGACTTTAGCAAAACTCTCACTTTTTAGGAGAAACAACTGTGATACTGTCTGACATCTCCATTCTTTCATACTGTATGAGCTTTCTAAATATTAATGTAAATTGTAGTTGGATAATATGATCGCATTATGCACTCATTCTATTGCTTTGTACTCAACAATTGACTCACTTGTTTCTATTTTTATTTCTCAGAAGGAGACACATCTGAGACTTCATTACTTAAAGGAAACCTCCTGAGCTACAAAAGAGCAAAATAAATTTCCTCAGGGAAGACAGATTTAATTTATGTTATTCACAAATCACCCATGTCTCATACGCATGCATGATTTGCACGCATACCACACGTGCTCGCGTTTACACAAGCGGCCGCACAGGTGCACACACAAACAGCGTGCGTTTGAGCGAAAGCCAGGGGCGCGTCGCCATCCCAGAGCCTCGGAGGCATGGGACAGGTGACACGACGGAGGGAGGGAGGGGGCCGGCGCGCACCAGGATGCTGGGGCTTTTCGCTGCGCAATAAAAATGCTAATCCGCTCTATTCCCCTGTTGATCAGCTCTATGTAAAACAGGTTAGAGTTCCCCGCTCCACATGTGTACCCTCAATTTACCAGTTGGCCTTCCTTTGTCCTGCTCTCTTTATTTGTTCTTCATTGAACGCAGTGGCCTGGATGTCTTCACACATCTTCCGCCGGACTCTGCTAATGACAATGACAGTGCTGGCTTCAGTTCTGCGCCCACACACCGCCTTAATGATGCCTCCGCAGGCCGAAAGACAAAGAGAGTCGTGGACGCGGCATTGTCCCAATTAAAGGTCACGGAACAGAAGAGGTCTTAACTGTCCTCAGCCTCCGGCCACGTTCGGCTCAAATTGTCGGCTGCCACTGTTGGTTGTCTTCAACTGCTGTGTGCGCCACACTGAGTAATGTTGATTTCGGACGATTTCATACTGCTTTTAGTTCTGTAACGTTTATTAGGTCAGTGTTTTTGGTTTTGCTTGAGGAACAAGACTGTTGTAGTTGAAACCCAACTGTTTTAAAAAAATGTCCTAAATCAAAACCTGAATGTCTTTATTATTTGCTTTGAAGATGGCAAACAGTCAGGATTATGACATACTAAATAATAAGTATGACACAAAAAGACATCTAAAAAAAATCTAAATTATGACACATCAAGTCATAATTATGAGATAAAAGTCAAAATTATGAAAATGTTGTTGTCTGTGTTTGTTGTCACAGAAAAGTAAACAAAAATGTAATTAAAATCTTTAAAATTAATGTTATATTCAATATATTCAAAATATGGTTTGCTTAGAGTTAAAAGTTTGTTCAATTATGACAAAACAGTCAGAATTATTACATACTAAGTCATAATTATTAGATAAAAACTTGAAGTTATAAGAAATTGAAATTATGAGACAAGTCATAATTACGAGATTTAAGTCATAATTGTGACATACTAAGTCAAATAAGTCATAATTATGACCCAAAAAGCCATTATGAGATAAAAGTAAAAATTATGAAACTTGTGTTTGTTGTCACAGAAAAAAATGAACAAAAATGTCCTTAAAAAAGCCATTATGAGATAAGTCAAAATGATGAAATAAGTCATAATTATCAGATAAAAGTCCAAATGATGACAATTTTGTTGTCTTAAACTGTTGCGTGCGACACTTTCATCCAACTTGACTTACATTGCATTCAAGGTATATGTTTATATCAGTTTACTTTAGTGTTGCTCTCCCCATGCCCTACTTGTGCTGCAGGAATGCAATTGAGTTGCAAATGAATCTGAATTGTGCAGTTTGTTCATGATTCTTGAGGATGACGGCATGCTTATGTTGCATCCTATTAAGTAGTTTTTACAAGAAACAGATTACTTTGCACCTAGACTGGACAACTAGTTGATATTAACAACAAAAGCTATGGTAAGTGTTCTCTCTTTTCATTAAAAGAAAGATATTTTGTTAGTCTAACTATGCACTGTGCACTTCAGAATGGACCTGTGATTCATTTTTGGGTCGTGACCCACCAGTGTAGAGCTACTGCATTAGATTACTTTAATGTTTAAGGTTTTAGGAACTCTGTCGAATCAGCATGTTTGGAACTGACCAAAATAACACAAATATATCCACGCCCGTCTGAAGCTCCTGAGCCGAAGCAGGTTTATCAGCCTGTCCGCACGCTCCCGTTTCCTTAATCTTCTCCGTTTGCTCTCAGAAGGACCAAAACGAAACGGGAATCTACATAATGTCGCCTTTGTCCCCCTAGTAGTTTCTTTAACTCTCACATCTAATTAGCTTCAGGGACTGCACGGGTGCGATATGGGGTTTCCCGGGGCGCGCCCCCCTTTCCCCTCCAGTTGGGCCGTGGGTCGGGCCGGTGGGGTCTGTTCCCCAGAGGCCGGTTATGACAAATAAGATTAATGTCTCTCAAGCCTCCTGAGCCGCACAGATTAGACTGATAGCTGATTTTCTCAAGAGAAGCCCCATGTGTGAGCGTATGCATGCGCTTGTCAGAGCATGCTGGGAAAGAGAAAGTAGCTGCCGTCCCCTCCCCTCTAATGACCACTGGAGCGTAGAGGGTCAGGAGGGTACAGGTCAAAAGGTCTTCCACCGAGGGTTCCCTATCTTCATGAGCACTGAAGCGTCGGATGAAGGGGTGACGCTCCTGTGAGATTAAGGTTTAAACTCTCCATTAGGAATAAGAGTGGAAATGAAAGGCCTGTGGGCAGTTTGAACCTGCTTCTACACATTCAGCACCTGTTTTCCTTTCCTTTACATTATACTACAAAAGCTTGATTTAATTGGGTGCATTGCCAGACATCATATTGCAGTAGGACTTGTTTTACGATGAAATTTGGGTTTGTTCCCATAGCTACACATGCCTTAGCAACTGCCACGATCAAAACATTGTGGACCTTTTGTTTCAAACAAATCACATTTCTTTCGTTTTTTTTCCCTTAATGAGAGTGGAAGCCCATTTTCATTGCTTAGGTAAATCATCATTATTATATATAAAGTTGCCATTATAATTAGATATAAAGTCATAATTATGAGATCAATTGTCATAACTGACATATTAAATTATTATTATGAGATTAAAATAAATCAATGATTTTGTCATTTTTGACTTTTTAATCATAATTGAGTTTTTTTTATGTCACAATTATGAGATAGAAGGTCAAAATAATGAGAAAAAGTTACAATTTTGAGAGTAGAATTAAACGCTTTTATCATAAATCACACTTATCTCATCATGACTTAGTATGTCAATTTTGACTTTCTTAATTTAAATTTTGTATCTCATAATTATGACTCATAATTTCAACTTTTATGTCATGATTATGAGACACAAATCTAAAACGACAGACAATTCTAAATTCTTTACACTTTTATTTCATAATTATGACTCAGTATGTCAGTTTTGACTTTGTTCATTTTAATTTTGTATCTCAGTTCTGACAGTCATAACTTCTACTTTTATGTCATAATTATAAGATAAAAGGTCAAAATTATAAGACAAAGTTAAAATTATGAGAAGTAATAATTATGGCAATTACATTTTTTCATAATTTAAACTTACCTCGTAATTATAACTTAATATGTCAATTTTTATTAATTTTAATTTTTATCCCAATTATAAGCTCAGGACTTCTACTTTTGTGTCATAATTAAGGTCAAAATTATGAGAGAAAAGTTTAAATTATGAGATAAGTCAATTATGACAAAATTACACGTCATAATTTATACTTTTATCTATTTTAATTTTGTATCTCAATTATGACAGTCATTACTTCTACTTTTCTGTCGTAATTATGAGATAAAAGGTCAAATTCTAAGACTAAGTTAAAATTGAGAAGTCATAATTTTAACAGTTAATTAAAATGTTGTATCTCATAATTATGACGGTCATAATTTCTACTTCTATGTCATAATTACAGATAAAGGGTCAAAATAATGAGAGAGTTTAAATTATGAGGTAAGTCATTATAACAAAATTAAACTCATAATTCAGACTTTTATCTCATAATTATGACTTAGTATATAATTCAATAAGTCAGTAAGTCATAATTATGACAAAAATTAACTCATAATTTACACTTATCTCATAATTATGACTTAGTATGTCAATTTTGATTAATTTTAATTTTGTATCTCAATTATAACGTCATAACTTCTACTTTGATGTCATAATTATGAGATAAAGTTAAAATTATAAGAAGTCATAATTATGACCAAATTAAACTTTTTTTGTCATAATTCAGACTTTGATCCCATAATTATGACTTATTATGTAATAATTTTGACTATGTTTGTTTTAATTTTATATCAGTTATGACTGTCATAATTTCTACTTTTATCTCATAAGAGATAAAAGGTCTAAATTAGAGATTAAAAGTTGAAATTATGAAATAAATCATGACAAAATATAAACATTTTCCAAAATTTTGAGTTCTCATTATGAGTTAGTAGGTCATAACTAAGTCATTATTATTAGATAAAAGATCAAAATTATGAGATAGTAACTCAATTTAAATCTTAATTATGACAAAACATTAAAATTATGAGACAAAAGTCATAATTATGACAAAAATGTAGATGTTTTATGAGAGTTTTGACTATTTATCTCATAATTCTTACTTTTTAATCTCACATGACCTTTTATGGTCAGAAATGGGCGTCCATAGAGGAGTGACACTAAACTTGACATGATTTGTTTCACCTGCATTGATTCACCAAAGAAATTGCTGCATTCAGCAGAATGAATCAGAAGAGTCGCATCTGTTCAAAAGACAAAAACTCTTCTGAGGTCTTTATAACTTTTGATGATCCCTCCTGACCACTTCAATGTGTCAGCTCCCTGACAAAGCAACTTTCCAGACGGAATGTTCTTCCGGATATACCGGGGGCTGTTGTAGAGACTGCTATTCTCCACAGCGCAAAAGCCATAAGAAAAATTTTATGACACAATTGTGCTTTATTCATAAGATGTTTGCTCAGTAATAATACCGCTATGTCTGAATTTGGCTTGAATTACCC
The DNA here is from genome assembly GCA_013461565.1 of Labeo gonius. Classification (NCBI taxonomy): domain Eukaryota; kingdom Metazoa; phylum Chordata; class Actinopteri; order Cypriniformes; family Cyprinidae; genus Labeo; species Labeo gonius. Next base: position 13,985 of record NPDK01018113.1, read on the forward strand.
TAAAATAAAGCTAAAATATTGATGTCTAAGCATTTCTTGATTTTGCACAGCTCTCTGATATTCTTTCATGAGAACAGTGTACATTGTATTTTTTCAACAGGCAATTACTGTACCAATAACATTCATGTAATGGGCTTATTGTGAGTTCGGTGCAATACACACAATCTTTGAGTTTCTCATAACCCCAAATAAATCCCAATGTTCCCTGAAACTGGGAAACCAAAATCATTTTTCCTGTGTTAAAGTGTCGTAGGATACAGCTCCAGGCGTTACAGCATTTCTTTCCTTTTGTAATCGACTTAATGTGATTATTGCGTGTCTTTCCTTTATTTTACATAGTGAAACACTATTGTGTTTACTATTATTTTTAATGTTTCTTCTTCCAGTTCTATCTATCTATCTGTTGTTCTGTCTATCACTGAATGCAGATTTTGCTGAACAGCTTGTCTAAACAAGTGCAATGCTGCATGCGGTTATCCTTTAATGCAGATTTTCTATATGATCCTGTAATCAGAGCGAGAGACGGAGAGAAGGAGGGCAGCTGCTAAGCCTGAATCTGCCCATCAATGTCACCGGCCGGCCGTGGCAGATGCAAAGGGGCATCAGGTCTCAGCCGACACACCCTCATGAGAACAAGAGCGGCGCTCTGCAGAAGCGTGTGTGTGCGCTCACGTATGCTTTGGTAAGAGAGATAGATGGTGCAATAACTTGTGATTGTATGAACGCATGACTGTGGAAATAGATTGTGACATTTTCCTGTATCGTCTGAAGCTGTGAGTTTAACCTTATTTTTTTCTTTTGTCAGCTTTTCAGCGCTATATGATGGCTCAATCCATCCATCTGATGTTCTTTTTCTCTGCAAACAGTGGGGAAAGTGCAGGTGTGACCTTAAAGAGCTATTTCTACCTGATCTGACCTATGAATATCACCCTGTCAGGTTGATTCGGTCAAATTAAATAATATTTTCAACTTGAATAAAACTAGTTCAATTAATTTAGGATATCAGGCAAAACATTTTTACAGTCTAGAGCTGTATGTCGTTCCAAACCTGTATGACTATCTTTCTTCTGTGCAACACAGCATAAGATATATATATTTTTAAATATCACTGTGCATTAAAAATCAGTGGTCTAATATTGTTTGAAATAAAGTCATACAGGTTTAAAACAACATGAGGTTGAGCAATTAATTTTTTTTGGAGGCGATCTGTTCATTTAAGTGTGCAAATCAGATGTCTGATGATGTCAAGCTTGTTTCCCCCACATGATGAAAATATAAATAAGATAACTGCAACATTTTCTCTCACAAATCACTTGCCATTTTAAGTTTATATCTCACAATTCAAATAACTTTTTTTTCTCTGAGTTGCAAAATATAAAGTCACAATTATGAGATATAAACTCAGATTTGCAACTTTTTTTCTTAGAATTGTAAAATATAAACTCAGAATTATCACTTTTTGTAGAATTGTGAGATACAAACTCAGAATCATAAGATATAAACTCAGAATTGTGAGATTTAAAACCCAGTTTTGTGAGATATAAACAAAATCAGAAAAATTGTGAGATATTCAGAATTAGCTTTATTCGCCAGGTGTGCGCAAACACACAAGGAATTTGTTGTGGGTTTTTTTTTCCAAATATTTCGTAATTGCAAGATACAAACTTAGAATTGTGAGTTTTATGAGATATAAACTCAGAATTGCAACTTTTTTGTCTCAGAATTGTGAGATATAAACTTTTTGTAGAATTGTGAAATATAAAATCAAAATCACAGGATATAAACTCAGAATTGTGAGATATAAACCCAGTTTGTGAGATATAAACACAAAATCTGAATTTTTCTTAGAATTTCAAGATATAAACTCATAACTGCAATATATAAACTCAGTTTCGTGAGATATGAACTCATAATCGCAACTTTTTGTAGAATTGTGAGAAACTCACAATTGAGATATAAACTCAGAATTGCAACTTTTTTGTAGAATTTCGTGAGATATAAACTCAGAACCATAGGATATAAACTCAGAATTGTGAGATATAAACCCAGTTTTGTGAGATATTAACACAAATTTAGAAGAATTGTGAGATATAATTTTGTAATTGCATGATACAAACTTAGAATTGTGAATTTGTTCTAAGAATTGCAAGATATAAACTCAGAATTGACTATTTTTCCCAAAATTGTAATACATAAACTCAGAATTACAACTTTTTTGTCTCAGAAATGTGAAATAAACCACAATGACATATTTTATTTTTTTCATCCTGTCAGTGAAACATCCTTTCATAATAATGCAATTGTATGCATATTCTTTATAAAACCAGTGTTTCGTCAGTAAAAACACATTTTAATGATAAATGTGTTCTTGTGCATGGGTAGAATCATAAATTAGTTGCTAAAGCTGACAAAAACAGTATGTTTTTTTAAATGATTTATATACTATAACATTTTTCTGATCATTTCACATGTTTTCTTTTAGGGTCAGAGTTGACTTTTAAATGACAGCTTGCCTTTTTCTCACTAAATCTAAATATGAGCATAAGCATATGTTCATATAAACATTTAACATTGCATAGCAAGTGAAGAAATTGAAAATGTTTTTGAACCACATATGTACAGTAACCTAAACACCCTTTTAAATATAGCTATACTAAATGTGTGCAATTAGTTCACATGATCAAATACACCAGTATCAAATGAAAAGACATTTCATGTGAATATAGCAACAAAAAGTGAACGTTTCAGGGTTAAAGTACAGAAGTAAATAGTGTGTTTCTACAATATCCTCACTTTGACCTTCCACGTGTCCTTTACGAGCTGCTCCTGAAGTACCTTGTGTACTGATTTGAATCGGTCTCATTGAAAACGGCGTACGTGAGAATTAAATGTCAATGAAGTTCTTTTGATTTCAACTCCAACGAGACGTTTGTTCGGTGTGTCTCAACACACCGTAGACTATTATTATGCAAATGAGGCGCACTTCAATATTTTCGCCTGTGTTTTTCCAGCTGATGTCAGCACTTCCCGAGAAGCCTCCGTGCGCGAACGTCCTTCTCCCCCCATAAACACGTCAGGTCGCCGTGGGCTGCTGCCGCTGCCGTCCTCTCCACGCGCTTGGGAATGTCAACTGCTGTGCAACAGTGTCCTACATACTCACTGCATGCTGGTGATACTGTTACACACATGCATGCACATTAATGTGGAATTGACCTAAGGGTCATTCTATGAAACAAGAGCCATTTTTGTCCCTCATTTACATATGTATAAAATATCTTTTCTTTACCCCCATTTTTCATGAGGAAGACTATGTAGGGCCTGCTATATTAACTAATATGCACATTTTAATGATTTAACAGTAAGCAAATATATAGAGAAGATTGCATTTGTCTTTTATCCCTATATTTTCTTAGATTTTAGTTTTTTAAAAATATTGAAGTTGCAGCCACAGGTTATCATTTTTTTCTTTAAAGAGAAGTCTATTCGTGTTAATCACTTCTTGTTTTGTTAAATATTTAAGTTCTCTATTAGTTTCTCAGCCTTGGGATTGCAATGTCAAAACATGCCTTTCTATAGGCATTATTACATTCAGACATATTACATTTTATTAATTTGTTTCTAAATAGCACCATGGAAACGACTCACTATTCAACAGAATGTTTACAATTTAACATAAAATTAAAATCAAACAGAGAAAAAGAACTGTGAGATAAAAACTTAAGTATGAGATATAAACTTCTTAGAATTCTGACTCTTTTCTCAGAATTCTAAATGTATGTCTTGCAATTCTGACACAATTGTTTCTTTTTTCTGATAATATAT
>NPDK01018117.1:0-11670 GCA_013461565.1 Labeo gonius
TAGCTGCAAGAAGCGATTACCGGGGTTCAAGCGTTTTAAGAGCCTTTATAGACATTTTAAGATAATTTTATCCAAAAAGGCTGAAAAAGAATAAATAAAATCACAAAAAATATAAAGTGATTATTTATCACTTTTGACCTATAAGTGGCGCTGCACCCAACTGAATGTGGTGTGTATAGCTATGTGTGACGATGACACACAAATAGTTTGGTGCCAATATGCCAAAGAATTGCAGAAAAACAGCCTCCGATCCATTTAGGCATTTTTCATATCTCCTGACCACTAGCTCTTCATCAAATTAATTTGTGCTTTATTTGAGAAAGGTTGGATCTATCATAAAGCTTTTGACAACTTTTTGTTAGGATCAATTGTGGTGAAAACTGGATTAACCATATAGGACGCGTTTTCGAAAAAGTAGATTTTTTACATAATGTCAAATGTTTGACAAATGGTTTGATTGACAGCAGTGGTTCTAGAGGCATAGTTTTTCAGAATGAGATCCAACATCTGAATATTGTATGTATGTGTTAAACATTGTGTGATATATGACCTATAAAACAAGATAATGCCACCTAGTGTCCGATCTCTTTCAAATTTCTCACAGACCTCTTGGGCCATGAATCAAACAGGCCCATTGAGTTTCGTTCCAATCAGCGGCCATTTACCTCGTCTAATAGGTGCTTAAATTTAAACTGACTGATGGTGGTCATGTTTTTTTAAGGTACACTAATGCCCTCATAGATACTGGTGGCACATTGGACAAAGACACTGCATGCCAAATTTCAATTCATTCAGACTAATGGGTGCATAGTTACAGCCTTTTTTCCTGTTATAATGCCATCAAGTAGTCAAACTCAACAATTTTTGTAATTTGACCAAAGATTGAGCGTATTGAGCAAAATCTCATTCCATTCAAGAGGTACAACCTTTTTAGTACACGCGGCCCTACCCACTTGGTTTTGTCAACTTTTGCTAATTAGACTGCAAAGAACTTTTCTGCACTGGTTTGGTTCGGAGTGGGCGAAAAACCTAAAAGTAGTTCGCAAAAGAAGGTTTTGCAAAATATTAAAAATGGCGCAAAAAATCTGATGACGGAAATGAAATCGCATACAGCGGTTTTAACAAAGTATACTTTGGCTGTCCACGTTTTCATCATCAGGAGGGCTCACAGACAGCCGCACACACTGTCCATTCACAGACAAATTTTTAAGACCATGCGGATGGTGCGCGTACAACAGCACAGAGACGCAAGTCTGCGATAAACAGTATAGGAGTTATGTGCAATTTCACATTTTTTGGCCGACTGGGATGAGTCTTTGCCAGTGTCTCCCCAACTTGAGACCTACCATCTGGCAAAGGTTCAAGTCTCTAACGATCAGTTTTATGGCAGCAGAATAATAATAGTAAAAATTCTTACAATTACAATAGGGTTTCAGTGCTTCACGCTTGAACCCCTAAATATATGTACTGTAAATGCTAAAAAGGATATCATCACTGTTGATGTTTTACCTCGCACAATTGTTGCTTACGAGTGATCTCAGCCACTGTCTGACCATCTACACCTGCTTCTTCTTGCATTTGTGTTTCAGTCTCCTTAAGCCAGCTGAGAAGTTTGTCAACTTGGTCTTGTAAAGATTTCAGCTGACTGCTTACAGCTTTCTGTAATGCCAAGAGATTTAAAATAAACTTTTCTGTGATGAAAAAACACTCTAAACTAAACTTTGTAGGAATTTTTATTACGTTTTGTGCATCACGTTGTGCTCGTAACCCCTGCAAAGTATTCTGGGCAAGGTCTCTGGCTGCACTGTAAGCACGAGCTAAGCTTCGCCCATCTTTTTCAAGGGCCATAAGCAGCTGAGGTGGGACATCCTGAGGGTTAGACTCTAACAGCTGTGTGGCTGCTTCAGTCTCCTTGTGCACTTCTGGTTCGAGGTCACTAATTTCCAGAGAAAGCATCTGAAAAGAGAATTAAATGAAAACACAGCTTAAACAACCTGTTAAATTTGCTACATAATCAAACATTTGCAGTAATACCAATCTTTTACCTCTATTTGTTTGATTATGTCATCGAGTATGGAGAGACTTCGACCAATGGACTGTTGCTGCTGCTGCTTTAGGCGGACCTCGATGTGTCTCACCATGGAGAGCAAGGCCACAATCTGTTGGTCATGTTCTAAGCACTCTTGGCGAGCCAGTGAGGACTGAAAAGAAAAGGAAAAATTAAAATTTGCAGTCAACTATATACAGAAACCTCAAGAAAGATATTCAGGAACTACTGTTTACCTTGCTAGCTTTTGTAGTGTCTTTGATTATTTCTTCAGTTTTCATTTGAATTTCTTTAGGCTGCCTTTCCTCTAAAGCCTTTGTGTATTCTTCCACCTCTTCTTTCTGTTTGGTATCAGACTCTGGGATCACCTCCATAAGAGGAAGACCAGAAACTTCACATTGTTGGATAGAAGGTTCATCTATGGCTTCATAACCACTGAAAGTGGGCTCCTTGATTCTTTCTTGATGAGCTTCACTGCTTACCATTTTCACTGCTGTTTTGGTATTTTGTAAAGGAGTACACACCTCACTTGATAAAAGTGCTTTGGAATCCTTCATTGCTGGGACGTCAAGGACACATTTGAGAGGTATTGATTCAGCAATTTCTTGACTGCCAGTCACTGCAGTGCTTGATGGCAAGGTCAATTCAATCATAGGGTCAATCAACTTTTCATCTGCATATAATGGCTCAGTGCCTTGTTCTTTTGGTATTGCTCCTTTGGTTTTCTGAATTACAACCAGTTCTTCCTGGTTTGTTGCAGCATTTGTATGCTTGTCATGCTGATCTTCTTCCGGTTTTTGAAGCTGTGGTTCAACTGAGGAGCTTGCATCAATATCAGACCCAGGTAGAAGATTCTCTGCAATGTTTGGCACTGACCTTTCAGCCCTTTCATTCATTTCTTGGAGTAGCTTGATGTCTTTCTTCTTACTTTGAGTAGGCTTAGTGCCTGTCTTCTCTACAATAGTTTCCTCTTGGGTGGTAACGCGGGATTCTCCATTACTGGCTACTTGACGCATTGCTTGTAATTCTTCAGCAGCTTGTTTTTCACTCACTCCTCGCTCAAACACCTTCCTAAGAATGCTTTCCTTAGCTTTCATCAAGAGCATTTCCTTCTGTGCCATTGCCTGATTTGCTTTCTCAAGTTGCTTCATACTTTCTTTCTCATCTGATTGATTGCTTTGAGGTTGGACCTCATGAATCACCGTCTTTTGCTCTTTCTCAGTCTCATCATCTCTTTTCTCTACACCTTCTGCTTCAACAGTACACACTTGCTTAAGTTTCTTACTTTTGCTTTTCTTCTTTTTCTTCTTTTCTGATATCTCAGTGCCAAGGTCCTTGGAGACCTCAGTCACTTCCTGACCTGGGGCTGTTTTCTCTTGTTGTCTTTCATTGGTTTCATGCTCAGACTCACATTTGGGGGTCTTAGTTTCACTAGCAGTTCTGTCCACCCCTATTTCCAAATCTTTTCCTTGCATAGTCTTGCCAATCCTTGTCACCAGTGCAATGCTACCACTCGCATGGGTTGTCTCTGATTGCTGTACTTCACTCACTTTCTCTTTGTCATCTTTCATATGCTTTTGACTAGTGGTAAAGTTATCTTGTCCATCAACCTTTGCTTTTTCTATAGGTGAAATCCTGGCTGAAGTGTCTGAAACTTGTGGCTTTGCATCACTTTCCATTTTAGCTTGCTTTCCATTTTTTCCTCTGCCTTTCTTCTTTCCTGATACCTTAACTGACCCTGTGGGTGTAGAAGCATAAGGATCCAATCCAGTCTCCTGGCTGTCCTTGACTTTCTCTAGTTTGGACACTGGCTGATCTGCTTCTAGCTTGAAACTATGGCCTTCTATCTGCTCTATAGATGGGGTATGTTCCTTGATTTGCAAGCCATCATCTGTGTCTGAGAACTTGACTTTAGAGATTGCAGGTTCACACACTGTCTGCATTTGGATCTCTACTTTTGTTAGCTCTGTAGATGGGACTTGTTCCATGCTGTTTTCTGAGAAAATGGCAGTAGGAACTGTAACTATATTAACTGCCTGCCTCTGCATTTCCATCTCTGTGGTGTGTTCAAGTAAAGCTATTGAGTTCTTAACTTCCACCTTTTGCAATTTGACATCAGAAATCTCTTCAGGTTGCTCAGGGCTTTGGATTGACTGTGATTTTATACATTCACTCTCTTTAATGGCCTGTTGAAGTCTTTTCTCTGCTTTCAAGGTATATTTAGTCAGAACCTCTAGTGATGTATCATTGCTGTCCTCCACCACAGCATCAACCAACTGCTCTTTACTTTCTAAATTAGGATGGATGTCAACAGATTCAAGCTCCTCTTTTTTCAGAAGATCTGCTTGTTTTATTTTAGCCTCTGTAAGATGTGATGATGGTTGTGATGGTTTACTCAGACTTTTCTCAAGTGACATTTTATTGGGACTGACCTGCTCTGATACCATCTCAGGAACAAAAGAACTAGATGTTCCTTTCATTGGGGAGGCTGGTATTTTGGAACTTTTCCTCTCATCTTCATCTACAAGGCCCATGCTGTGTTGAAGTTCTCCAGCCATTTCTGTCGAAATAAGCCCATATTCAATTGCCTCAGTAATGTTGGAGACCTTCTGTCCACTGGCTGGATTGAGCAGCCCCCCTTTCAAGAGTTGATTTGTAGCAATGTCTTTAGCCATGTCTTTATCAACTAATCCTTTATTTATAGCCTCTGGGAGAAGCAAACGCTCTCCACTGTAAATGTTAATGATACCCCCTGTATCTGCTTGACTCTGCAATACTCTCACTGCTGGTATGGGATCTATCTGGCCTGCCTTAATTGCCTGTGGTAAGGTCATCATTTCATCACTTTGTTTATGTGGAACACCCCTGAAAGGTCTTACTTCAAGGAATCTCTGTCCTGTCTCAATGTCAATTTTACCCTGGTTTACCAGCTCAGAGTAGGACACAACACAAGCTTTATGAGGGTCCAAAAATCCACTTTTCACATTGGGTGAGGCCATAGCTTTATTTGCCATTTCATCATCTAGGAGACCTTTAGAAACAGCCTCACTCAGAGTAATCCTGCTTTTTGATGCATCATCATAAATAGAACCTGTAGATGCCTGAAGAAGTGAAGTGTCTTGATCCAAACTACTTGGTTCTTTTAGAGCCTTTTCCAGTTCCATCAACTTTGGAGCGACTGTGTGATCTACGAGACCCTGTTGTAGTGCATCCACAACAGTAAGGCGAACACCTGAGCCGTGATGCACAATGCCACCTTCTGCAACCTGCTGGCATAAAATCTTCTGAGCCTCATCCTGTCCGATTAAGCCAGTTTGAAGGGCTTGCTCCAGTGGGACAGCCATTTTGGTTTTTGGGTCCACCACTCCTTTCATTTGTAACTGTAGCGCCAACTTGGTTTGCACTGCATTTGGATCTGAACTTTTTCCTTTGCATGACTTTTCCAGTGATAGAAGCTTCTCCTTCCTACACTCTTCAATCAACCCAAGGTTGGCTGCAAGGGTAACTGACACCACCTTGTCTCTTCGTAGGTCAACTATTCCCCCTGACACAACCTGGGCTTCATGAAGACGAGCAGCCGTATCGGAGTCCAACAGGCCTGCTTCAGCAGCTTCCTTTATTGAGCAGTGCCGACCATGTTCCACATCAATCACACCGGCTAAACTCTTTTCTGAATGAAGGACACAGGCCAATAAGTCCTCATCCAACAGTCCCGCTTGCATCACATCCTCAACACTAAGTGACTTACAGGCTTTAACATCCAGAAAACCACCAAAGAGACTAGCTTTTTCCATAAGCTTAATAGCAGTGTGCCCTGGAAGCAAACCCTGTGCCAGAGCTTCATCCAAGAGAACTTTTTGGCCACCTACAGTTACAAGACCCCCTTGTTGCAGTTCCACTGCCATTCTCTCAAGCTTCACATCATCATCACTTCGTTCCACAGACAAAGTTTTCATGTCTGAGGGTTCCTCGTGTTCATCCATTTTCTTTATTTCCTCAAACTGTTTTGCAGTCTTGGCTTCATCTAGTTTGACTTTTAGCTGATCAAACTGTTGCACATTTGCAGTATCTTGAAGTGAAATATGTGCATTGCTTTCACTCATGTCAAACATTTTTTGATCTGCTTTCTCTAGAAATACTCTATTACTATCTGCCTGTTCCAGGTCAAGTGTTTCCTTATTTTTAGATTCATGTAGTGTTGACTCTATAATTTGACTTTGAGAGGGTGCCCTGTTATCTGGTATAGTCTTTGGTAGGGTATGAAAAGGTACTGTTAAGTTTAGGCCTATCCCAGTCGAGGATGCAAGATGCTCCTCTGTCCTTTCTATAGTCTCACCAATATCAGTCTTTATGCTGGCAATTTGACTTATTTTAATCTTGGGCTCTTCATATTGTTCTGATGACAGAACATTCTTTTTCCAGTACTCTTCTTGTGAAGGCTCTACAAAGGCTCTTTCTGTGGCTGTCAAGAGTGGAAGCTCTTCCTTTGCTCTTTCTACTGTCTCTTGCCAAACCTCATGTGAAGGCTTCATAAAAGCTTCTTCTGTGCTTGTCAAGGGTGCAAGATCTTCTTCTGTGCTTGTCAAGGGTGCAAGATCTTCTGCTCTATCCATTTTCTCTCTCACATCAGCATTCCTCCAGGCAATTTTACCTTTTAAAATTGCAGATTCATCACATTCTCCTGATGTGTGAACTTTCTCTTGCCAAACCACATGTGAAGGCTCCATAAAAGTTTCTTCGGTGCCTGTTAAGGGTGCAAGATCCCCCTCTGCTCTTTCTATCATCTCACCCATACCAGTGACCTTCCAGGCAATTTTTCCTTTCATATTTATGGGTTCTTCATATTCTCCTGATGGCAGCACTCCCTCATCTTTCTTTGCACCTTCTATCATTTCACCCATACCAGTTGTCCTCCAGGCAATTTTACCTTTCATTATATTGGATTCTTCATATTCTCCTGATGACAGAAATTTCTCTTGCCAAACAACTTCATGTGTAGGCTCTACAAAGGTTATTTCTGAACCTGTTAAAGCTTCAACATCTTCCTCTGGTCTTTCAACTGTCTCACCTATGTTAGTCTTCTTGCTGGTAGTTTCATGTTTTTTACTCTTGGGTTCTTTATATTGTCCTGATGACAAAACTTTCTCTTCCCAAACTGCATGTGAAGGCTCCATTAAAGTTCCTTCTGTGCCTGTCAAGGGTGCAAGATCTTCCTCTGCTCTTTCTATCATCTCACCCATACCAGTGACCTTCCAGGCAATTTTTCCTTTCATAATCATGGGTTCATCAGATTCTCCTGATGACGAAACTTTCTCTTGCCAAACAACTTCACATGTAGGCTCTGTAAAGGTTATTTCTGAGCCTGCTAAAGCTGCAACATCTTCCTCTGGTCTTTCTAGTTTCTCACCCATGTTAGTCTTCTTGCTGGCAACTTTTTTACCCTTGGGTTCTTTATATTGTCCTGATGAAAGAACTTTCTCTTGTAAATTCTCCTTATTTAAAGGCTCGATAAAATCTCTGGCTGCATCTGTCAAGGGTGCAAAATCTTCCTCTGCTCTTTCTATCATCTCACCCATACCAGTGACCTGCAAGGCGATTTTTCCTTTCATAATCATGGGTTCTTTAGATTCTCCTGATGACAGAACTTCCTCTTTCTGGACAATTTCACGTGTAGGCTCTGTAAAGGTTATTTCTGAGCCTGTTAAAGCTGCATCATCTTCCTCTGGTCTTTCTAGTGTCTCACCAATGTTAGTCTTCTTGCTGACAGTTTCATCTTTTTTAATCATGGGTTCTTTATATTGTCCTGATAAAAGAACTTTCTCTTGTAAATTCTCTTTATTTAAAGGCTCTACAAAAGCTCTGCTTGCATCTGTCAAGGGTGCAAGATCTTCCTCTGCTCTTTCTATCATCTCACCCACACCAGTGTCTGTCCAGGCAATTTTACCTTTCATAATAATGGGTTCTTCAAATTCTCCTGATGACAGAGCTTTCTCTTGCCAAACAACTTCATGTGTAGGTTCTATAAAGGTTATTTCTGAACCTGTTGCAACTGCAACATCTTCCTCTGGTCTTTCCAATGTCTCACCTATGTTAGTTTTCTTGCTGTCAGTGTCATCTTTTTTACTCTTGGGTTCTTTACATTCTCCTGATAACAGAACTTTCTGTTTTAAGTTCTCTTTATGTAAAGGTACTGAAGAAGCTCTTGCTACATCTGCCAAGGGTGCAAGATCTTCCTCTGCTTTTTCTACTGTCTCACCTATATCTGTGTCCATCCAGGCAATTTTACCTTTTAAAACCATGGGTTTTTCATGTCCTCCTGGTGTCAGAACTTTCTCAGGTAGATTCTCTTTATTTAAAGACTCAGTAAAAGCTCTAGCTGCACCTTCCAAAGGTGCAAAATTTTCTTCTGCTCTTTCTACTGTCTCACCTGTATCAGTGTTCATCTTGGCAAGTTTACCTTTTAAAACCTTTGGTTTTTCATGTCCTCCTGGTGACAGAACTTCCTCTTGCAAGTCCTCTTTATGTGAAGGCGCTATAAAGGGTCTGTCTTTATTTACCAAGTGTGGAACATCTTCCTCTGCCAGTTCGATGGTCTCAATCACATCAGTGTTGTTTCTCTCAATTTCACCTTTTTTAATCTTGGGTTCCTCACATTCTCTCAATGACAGAACTTTCTCTTGTGCAACGTCTGCATGTGAAGGCTCTATAAAAGTTCTGTCTGTGCCTGTCAAGCATGCAAGGTCTTCCCCTGCTTCTTTTATAGTCCTACCCATGTCAATGCCATCTGTTTTAATCTTGGCTTCTACATAGTTTCTTGATGACAAAACGTTTTTTTGTTGAATCTCTTCATTTGAAAGCTCTATCATTTTTGCTTCTGTCAATGGTGCAAGATCTTCTTCTGTTCTTTCTATTGCCTCTCCTATATCAGTTATCTTGCAGGCAATTTTACCTTTTATCTTGGGTTGTTCATACTCTTCTGATGATAGAACTTTCTCTTGCAAATCTACTTTTTGCAAAGGCTCTTCAAAGGTTCTGTCAGTGACCATCAAGGTTGCACGATCTTCCCCTGTCATTTCTATAGTCTCCGCCATTTCATATTGTGTAATTTTGGGTTCTTCATTTTCTCCCTCTCCAATCCCACTCATCGCTTTGCTGTCCAGTGTAACTCTAATGTTGCTAGATATTTCATGTTGGACTGGTCTGTCAGGGTTTGTGGTTTTCACACTTTCACATATTAATTCTACCAGTTCTGGTTCTAGCAGGACTAGGCGATCTCCTGACTGAGCATTAATGTAGCTGTGTGTCATCACTTCAGTGAGAAGGAGGTTTTGAAGCTGCTCTTCTGATCTACCTTCCTCCGTGATGGAAAAGTCACAACTGACATCTGCATGTGAGGCAGGAGGTGATGAAGAATATGCAGTTCCAGAACTCAATTGCTTCATATATGAGGAACTTGACTGAGTCACATGGGGAAGGACATCTGGAACCTGGATTACTTTTAGGAGCTCCACTGCCTGTGGCTTAACTATCTTCTCAGCTTGATGCAGAGGGACCACCTGTCCACTCTCAGGCAGACATACAGCACCAACAGAATGACGTTTTCTCAGGGCTTTTGCAGCAAGCTCTCTACTGACAACACCCTGTTGAAGAGCTTCACTTACTGGAAGCAGCTCACCTGATTCTGGCCACATTATTGCCTTAAACGACTGGAGAGATTCCAGTACACGCAAGGCTATGCGAGGAGAGAGAAGGTCTCTTTTTATGGCCTCATCCAACTCTAGACGCTCCCTACTGACTGGATCTATTATTCCCCCTGCTTGTAGCTGTCGTGTCATGAGGGTGCAGGCCAAGTCCTGATCCATCAGGCCATGCCGGACAGCCTCATTAACAGTCAATCTGTGTCCCGAGCGGGGGTCTGTGATACCGCCAGCAAACAGCTGAGCCTCCAAAAGTCGAACTGTGACATGCCGGTCGATAAGCCCCTCTTGAACTGCACGGAATATTCCCACCTTTCTCCCAGAGCGTAAGCAGACAGTTCCTCCTGGCTTCTGTTTAACTGGAAAGAAGCGCAGACCTGTCTCCTGATTAAGAACACAACGCTGTTGGAAATCAGCCAGACTTAGTTTTTCTGCTGTATTTGGATCAATAAGTTCTCGCTGGTTAAGACAGGATTGCACTTTTTGATAAAGATCAAGGGATAACAATCCCTTCTCTCTTGCATCATCCAGGCTGATCATTTCTCCACTGGAACCAAACTTCAGGCTGCCAGTGTTTATCTGCAGCTCAAGTATACGGAGCCCCACAATCTCTTTTATGACACCTTCATTCATTGCAGTGGCTACTGGTAATTCCAGACCCTCTGCACATTTTATTGTGTTGACAAGACCAAGAGCAGCCTCTAGCTCTTCCAGTGATTGGTAGATATGTTTATCAATCAAACCACTGGAAAGACCCTTATCTAATGACAGTTTATCAGGGGAGTCAGGCTGGAGTAGACCACCCATGACGACCTGTGCCTCCAACAGTACATGACAGGTGTCTAGATCTATGAGGCCATGCTGTGCTGCCTGGAAAACTGGAAAGGTTTCCATGGTGCCAAGGTCAATTACTCCAGCGATGATTTCTTTGCCCTATGGAAAAATAAAAATCACAAATTTTAAAAATGTATCTTATATGATTTTGCAGTGTATTTTTATTCAGTTTAACTTGGAGGGAAAGAGAAAAATGCCCACCACCATAGTTGAAGTAAATTAAAGTGCCCTTATTATGCCATTTCGACTACTGCTTTTCATTCAGTGTGTAATGCAGCTGTATGTGAATACAAACAATCTGCAGTTGTAAAGCCGAAAAGTTACTGTTTATCAAAAGAAAGAAACTCTGAACAGCCTTAACAAGTCGTTAGTAATTCAAATCCCACTACCATAATGGCTACATGTCACAATGTAATACATTTGCAACTTGACAACTTGACCCGCCCTCAAAAACGTCTTTTTACGGACAACTGCTTCTCTATTTGCAGGGCGTACAATGCTGGATTCACAAAATGCTTGCTCTTGTCTCAGTATGCACTTTATTTGGACCAGCCGGCTTCACTTAATCACAACCTGTAAGTATGATAAATAACAGATGTTTATATATTCTATTGAGCGTTCAAAATACAGAAGTATGGCAACAGGCGTATTGTTTCTGACATACGCTGTATGCGGTAGACCAATCACAACAGGCTGGGTCATCTGACCAATCACAGCAGAGTAGTCTAGAGACTACATTTTTGTACTGCTTCGAAAAAATTGTTTGAGAATCGCTGGAATATGAGGTGATATTAACTGCATATTTTGAGAAAACGAAGCGCATTGTTTGACCTTGCATTCATGTAAACCTAATGTAGGAGACTCCCAAAACAATATTAGGAACCTAAAAAAATTGCATAATAGGGGCACTTTAAATCAGCATAAGAAGCAGTCATTTTGATACTAACATTCATGCATTTATTCATGAGTTTAAATACAAATTAACAAAAATGCCAAGTATCATATTCTTTAAAAACATTACTTTTGTACATGCAAAAAACAAACAAACAAAAAAACATAGGCAGCACAGCACTGTGCAAAAAAAAAAAAAAA
>NPDK01018125.1:0-12021 GCA_013461565.1 Labeo gonius
TAGTGAAAATGACCTCGCAGCACGTGCTGTAATAGCGTTGCGGTGTTTGCGGTGTTTTCTATTAGCGAAAGCTTTAAGATTTATACAGGTAAGATAAAATATCAAAAACTCAAAGCAATATTTACTGTCCACATATTTATTGAGTAGTTCTGTAACCAGTAGGATAATGTACAGTAAACCGTCATTATCGCAAAACGTAACGTAAAGGAGAAGTTCCAAAATTATAATTTCCTTATAATTTACTCACTCAAGGTTTCTGAAGAAAACATTCTAGGACTTTTCTCCATATAGTGGACTTAAATGGTGGCCAATGGGTTGAAGGTTTAAAAGGGTGTTTTCACAACGCGTCATCTATCGGCCATATTGACGGCACTAAACGTAAACAATGCCACGGAGCCAAACGAAAATGTTGATTATTGCTGCTGGAAATAGTCAATTATTCTCATGTTTTGGGCTGTAAGTTACTAATTGGTCGGACTGGGGACTATAATTGGAATATTATAGAATGTCTGAGGGACAAAAGCTGTTTGTGGTAAGTTAAACCAAACTGAACCAGGATTTCCAGGGAAACAATTTGTGTTTGTTCTTATCATTTTCAGATATGTAAAATATTAGGCTAATATTTTAATTAATACTTCTCGTATATATCTTTACCACCTATTAACTTTAGTTGGTCAAAATATTGTGCCCTTTCCTGCTTATGTCTTTCTCTTAAATCCTTCTCTATATGATTTAGCAGCTTCCATGTGTTTTTTCCATGGTTTAGACAGCATAAATTAGCAGGACAATGCATTTAGTAGTACATTAATCTGCAATCCTTGCTGTTTACATCTGAGTATCGCCAATATGGCCACGCATCCGGGTAACTGACCAAATCGTAACAAAAGCGTAAACCTTCTATTGGAGTTTTAGTGCAGCTTCAAAGGGCTCTACACAATCCCAGCCAAGTAATAAGGGTCATATCTAACTAAACAATCATCATTTTCTATGAAAAATACAAATTTATACACCTTTTAACCACAAATTCTCATCTTGCACTAGCTTGACCTCATGCATTTTGTAATCACACATATGACGTACGAGGCGGTTCCGACCCAGTGTTTGCAAAGCAAATGCGCAAAGAAAGTCAAACGTCCTTTTACAAAAAAAGGTCAACAATTTCAGATGATTTTTATGCCCAACCCTACCTTTAACTGAAGTACACAGATGAAGAACAAACTGCACGTGACTTTTCCAGTGTGATTACACAATGCATGAAGATAAGCATTTGTGGTTAAGAAGTATCTACATTTTAATTTTTTTAAGAAAATGAGCAATTGTTTTGCTAGATAAGACTCTTATTCCTTGGCTGGGATCATGTAGAGCCCTTTGAAGCTGCACTGAAACTGCAGTTTGGACCTTTAGCTCATTGGCTCCCAAGTCCATTATTTGGAGAAAATTCCTGAAAGTTTTTTTTCTCAAAAACATTAATTTCCCTTCGACTGAAGAAAGAAATAAATTAACATCTTGGATGACATGGGGGTGAGTAAATTATCAGGAAATTTTCATTCTGGAAGTGAACTTCTCCTTCAACGATTAATGGTGAGTGACAGTGAAATTCAGTTCATTAAATTTACAATGACAGCACAATTCAACTTGCGACTAATAACTTTATTTCCTCTTTTATCTTTATAGCACTTGGTTTGCTGTTGTCATTAGACTAGACTCAGAAGATCTTTATTCCTTCACTGCCAGAAAAGGATGATCAGATGGATTGACAGATGAGCATCGCCCCTCTCTCTTCACCTTGCCCGTGACTGAAAAATGGACGGATGGATGAAGGAGTGAGTGGTAGTTAGATATCTGTCTAGTTCTCCCGGGTTTTTTTGCCTAGCCATCTGATCACCTCTGACTCTGTCTCTCCCACACAACATGTGTTGTCATGGTAACAGCCGAAATCATAGAAACGGGAACATGGGAGCTGATTCCTGTTCTTATACCACAAACGGGCGTCTTTTAGGCAGTTTAGATCCTTTGCCAAAACATGAGCCAAACAAACTGTTATGAGATGTAGAGCCAAAATACATGAAAATCATAACAGTGTCAACTGACTCGTCCATCTAACACACCAGGAATACAGATCACCACATCTGCACATGTTCATCCAGAGGCTTACACAGGGCTCAATGTGCAATGTGAGCACATGTACACACGTTCTTCGTCTGCTTGGAACAATACAACCTTCTATGAGCACTCCAATTAATGGAGGTATCAAATTAATTATAGGTCCCAGAATATGAAATAATTGTCTCTGCAAGACAAACATCTGGCAGGTCTAAATAGAAACTGATGAAAACAAGAGTGCTGCCTTTTTAAACAGGCATCAAATTTCTAAAAGTGAATATTAGACAGTTGTATCCATATGTAGTCATTTCCAATGGGGTCTGACATATAATTTAAACATGTAAATTAGTGAAAGTGAAAGAACAATCTAAAACAAATAACAAATATGATGTAAAATGAAATATTTAAGATTCATTACATAAAAGGTATTTATTGAATTAATAATAACAAGAGATATCACATTGTTGTCTGCTCCCAGACAGCTAAAAAAATGATGCAGAATAAAGAATGTTTATTATTTAATGTCACTAATCAAATAAGAAAATAACACTGAGAATGTGAACAAAGTCATGTTTTAATCACAAGACTTTATTTATTTATAGCACAAGACAAACCTTGTATAATTTACACAGTGGAAAAGGTAAACAAATTGTTACCAATGTGTAAAAAGCTACATTTATGAGCTACATTTTTATTTCTTTTGATAAACAGTTTCAGTTTTAACTCCTGTAATGATAAAGCAACAAATCAAAATACAACCAAACTACATTGTCAGGCTTACTATATCTACCGAAGGTCATTTTTGTTTCATCTATGTGTTATAAAGATAACATTTACAATATGTACAGTTGCTAAGTCCTCTCTAACATTTACATCTGTTTTGTAACACTTGTAGAGATAACATTCATAATATAAAAACTAGATCACCACATGCCAACAGCTGTATCAGTTTAACCACACATCCTAAATCTTAAATTAATAATAGAGAATTCTTGAGGGTTATGAATGATAAGCACATCAGTTGAATGTGTAGTTTACCAATTATGAGATTTCCTTAATGGCTGAAGCTCTTTTGAATTTTGACCACAGTGTGGATTTATATGGTATCACCATATACACCATATGAGCTCAAATTTGTACATTTACTATATACTTTTACACTCAACTGTCCACTTGTTCACCAGTGGATCTTTTTCTTTCAGGATTAGAGTTTAAACAACTGATAAAAACATCACAATAATACACAAGTATGTTATCAGTTAACATCTGGTGAAGCAAAAAGATGAAGCTTGTGAATTTCTCTATATTTGTTCTGATGAAGAAACACATCTACATCTTGTATGGCCTGAGGGTGAACACATTTAAATTTATGGGTGACCTAATCCTTAAAATTATTTGTAATGAACTGCAAACAAATCTGCACTCAGCTATCTGGTGTTTACTATCCAATTCAAATGGATTCAGCTAATGTATGATGTGAATCTGTGTGTAGGTGTGTTTCATAACCGCTGCAATGTCAAAAGTTTATTATATTTAAATACCAGTGCATTTAAATAGCTAAATGTCCAATCTAAATGTCCAGTTCTGATTGACAGAATGAGTCAGTGGGTTTGATGAGTTCTTCTGGCTATTGAGTGGAGGAGGATGTCTGGTGTGGGAATGAATCATCACGCTTACAGTAAAATCACTCTCAGTCCAATCTGGCCAATGTCCTGTAAAAAAACAGTGGATAAATATTAAATAATATAATTATATGGTAACCTGCTATTACAGCTCTGCTTATTTGAAAAACACAAAACAATTAAATAACACCCAGGGGAAAAAATCAGTCTTTGAACTGCCTTAAAGTTTATAAGCAAGGACATGCATGTAACCCACACTTGAACTTTCATAGCATATTGGAGTTTGCGCAAAGTCTAGGTTCTAGTTTCTAGGTTGTTTTGCTGCAGGTAAGACAAATATTTATACAGCAAAATAAGCAAGATAGATTTGCATCAACGTCATTTAACGTCAATCGGTCAACAGTCCACGTAGTTCTCAGTCGCCTCAAAGTATGTACAGATAATTAATGTATACCTCAGGCAGAATATACCACATGTATTATATTACAGATAGAAAGTTTATTATGCGTTTTCTTTTAAGCTGTAGTGTATTTCATGTGTAAATCTCGAGTGGTTTTGAAACCGGTTTCTGAGGCGTACCAGCCATTTGCGTTTGTTGACGGTTGGCGCCCTCAGGTGGAAAATTTGATGATATGCAAATATCACGATTAAAACCTCGTTTGATTTTCTTCTTTTGTACTGTATATATTCCCTCGAATTCTAATGGTACGAGAATGAAGTCTATGTCTGCAAAAGTTTTGGATATCTTTATTAGTTTTGTGAATGCAAAGGCACTGAGTCAAATAATCTGTCAGTGAGAATGATTACTGTTTTTTGGGCCAAAGACCTCTGAGTGAATAAAGAGATGGGGTAGAAAACCCCTACATAAGAGACTTCTTTCAAAAGCATTTAAAAAACCATCCAGACCCCAAATGTTTAAATGGTATTGTCAGAATAATGAACAACCTTGTAAGTTAGGCCCATAGGCTACATAACTTAAAAACCTTTACTGAGAAACTGCAGATGCAAGTTCTGAACCCTCTGAACTCTTGACATTTAAAGTTTCAGAACTGCCTTGTCATGACAGAGCCTTAGGATAGGCTGACCTACTTAGAGTCTGCCAAATCAGAGATTGTGATCTGACACCATGATTTGACCCCTGTCTCAGATCCAAGTACCCTGTTTGGGCAACATTCCAAACACACATGAAGTTCAGCGATTCCTACTAAATAAATGTGCATTCCTAGAATTAAATGCAGCTTCTGGCAACAAAAGTCACCTTGATCTGGATTGCTGAGTTCAGAAATTGAAACCTCTACTCATGCATTCACTTCAACAAAACACTGGACAATATTTATTTTATTATATTTTTATTAAAACATCTGAAATACAAAAGGCAAGAGTACTTGCACAAGCCATGCCCATGCACCAGCACATAATATTGTTAAATACACTTGCGACATGCTGCAGAATATTGTTAAATATACTAAACATTTCAAACTTAAGCTGCAGCATACATTTACTTCAAGTATAAAGCAATTTCTTCTCCAATATAAAGCAGTCTCTATTTACACTTCAGCAAGCTTATAACTTTATTACAGCATTACTGTAATAACACTGCTGATTGACTATCATTTGACAAACATTTCATGTGGCAATCAGCTGTGTTCTTGTGCAAGAGCTGAGAACATACTGAAAACAGGCAAGAAAGTACAATCACAGAGTTATGGTTTTAACCTTGTTCAATAACCCTCGGACCAAAAAAATGACATTGAACTCAAATTCTAATCTCTACCCTGTGGCCGGTAATCACTTGAAAAATGTAGTGACACCTGAAAAAAAAAAAATTAATTACTTTGGAAACAATTTACAGGGCAAATCCTTCAGGTTCACATTTTCCCAGTGTAATCATACAGGTGTGTTTGCATCTTATAAGAAGTGTGAGCATATCTGGTTTGTTGTGTCATTAACCTCTGTTTCCCTAAATATCTCTCCTTCACCTTTCAGAGACGTTCAGCACACATCCAGAAACCAAACAGGAATTTCAGCAATGACCAGCAATGTTATTGATGTTATATAACATCACCCTCAGAAGGGACGGAGGTAAGAAAGATTTGAAAGTAACAGAATACTGTGTGCAGTAGTTATCTTTAATTACATTTTTCACATTAAAGTGCCAATTAAAGAACAATATGGAACTTTTGTTTGCACCTTACTGTGCAAACCATCAAACGGCCAACTTCTCATTCCATGTACAGGTAAAAAATAAAGCAAACCCCTTTATCAGGACTTTTTACAGTAATGTGATAATTTGGTTGAGCAAACCATGTTTTGATGACCCTTGAACTCCAAGACATGCTTCGTGAAAAACTGTATGTACTAAAGGCATGCAATACAAAAGAACTTATCAGTTGAATAAAGATAGAATACAAATGGTACTAAAATAAAATACTTTGCAAGAAAATGAAATTTTGAAAAAAACACTTCACTGCTGTATTCATGTCCCTGGCTGATTAGTGGCATTAGCAAATAATTTGGTTCATTTGAACCTAAATAAAACAACAAGGGCTAGTTAACTCAAAAATGAACATTCTGTTATCATTTACTTACCCTTATGTCATTCTAAACCTGTAGGACACAAAAAGGCATTAGGAGTAAAGCTCCATATTTTGGACCCCACTGACTTTCATGGCCAAAAACAGTTAAGGTCTTTGCACACTGAGCCAGAAATTTTTGTATGTGTATTTCAGATGCGAAAAATGCAGAAAATTGAACCTTATTTTTTTTTTTTAATGATGGGGAAGGTTTTAAATTGCAGTGTGTAAAAGCAATTGACAATGTGAGGTGGTATTTATTTTTTATGTGAAAATTTCTGACAAGAACTTAAGACTGATTAATCGCATGCAAAATGAAAATCTGTCTTACATAATTTAAAATAAAAATAAAAAGAATTCTGAAATATATACACATGCATCTGTGTGTATTTATATATACATAATAAATATACACAGTACACATACTTTATGTAAAGACAAACTTTTATTGTCCATGCGATTAATCGTGATTAATCGTTTGACAGCCCTAGTCCAAAACAAGACTGGGGCCCCACTGACTTTCACTCACAGGGACATTTTTAAAATGTCTAGTTTTTGAACACAAAAAGTCATACAGGTTTGAAATTACATGAGGGTGAGCCGATGACAGAATTTTATTTTTGGGCGTACCGTCCCTTTAAGCTAACTTCTTATTTAATACATCTCAGTTACAGAGCTCTCCAACTTAAAAATAACATATCTGGACCGGTTTTGCCTTCTGTTCTCACTTGCCATTTTAAATGACCTTTGTTTTACTTTCCTTTTCCGTTCATTCACAAATTAAAAGCATACCACATAAAAGCAAATTTTGGCACAATACAACTACTATATAAAGTCTCTCCTCAGTGCAAAATCTGCTAAACCTACATTAGTAACTTTCCAGTCTTGATTTATGGTTTTGTGTTGCATTTTGACAGTTTAACTGTGATAGTAGGTCTGCGGTGAACTCAGCATTTTTTCCACATATAACCTTCACTCACCTACTGAACATTAAAATTCCTTTCAAAGGCAGCTGCCATGAATATGTGAACATAAAAATACACTCAGAGTAATACATTCCCCACTGGTATAGGTAATATTGTGCTGTGCTGATATTACTGATAATGAAGTGATGAGATTGTGCGTAGGTTTAGAATTGATTATGTATGTAACAGAACATGAGGAAGAAAGAGTCTTCTACTGTCCACCAATGACGTGTGGGTTAAACTGCACTATAATGATTGTGATATCATCCCTATACATGCGGGCTAATTCCTCTGGCAAGCTTAACATCTTTGACAACCTCTCATGGTCCACCATTCCAAACTCATTACTCCCCACCGCATGACGAATCAGATGCGTAGCCGCATTCTGGTCCTCAAAGGTGGAGGAGATGCGAGCCTTCCTCTCCTGCAACAATCCCTGCATCTGACCCAAGGTCACCTTATAGCCTCCAACACTGACTGGCTGCTGCTGGTGCACTCCTGTGAGATATTCACCCACAATCCTCACCACCTCCTGCCTGTGTAGCGTTTCCCAAAGTCCATCCGAGCCTAGAACCAGGAAACGATCCTGTGGACGAAGGCGGTGTCGCGTCACCTCTGGTTCCGCAGTAAGGTACGGTGGTGTGTGGTAGTTGGGTGGGATGAACTTGGCGTGCTCATTCTCGTGGAGCTGGTCCGGTCCAGACTCAAGAACCCGACGCTGCAGATCAATGCTCCACTTGAATTTAACATCTCCGAAGGCGCGAAATGGCATGAGTAACCCCAACAGGCGATCCTGCTTCACCACAGTCTTGGCCTCAGAGTGTGGGTGCTCAGAGCGCACGCGCTTCACCTCAGATTCATTCTGTGCATTGTGGTCGTTGGTGAGCGTAAGGGCAGAAAAAGAGCCGTCAGGTTCTTGTACCCCTAGGACTGCACGGCCATCTCCAGTGTTGGCAACGTGCAGCTCGTTCCCATCAATGTGTGCAACACATGCAGTAGCGCCTGAGAATGCAACACGAAGCACCCAGTAGTGCAAGAACGCATTTGGGTCACCAACCTGCGCCTCAAGGGATATGTCATTGTCCAGCCTTTTAAAGGCACTCACAAGAGCTTCAGCAACATCCGGCTGCTCCCCAGGAACACTCAGGTCCAGCAGTTCCTGCCAGTACGTGCGCAAGCTGGAGAAGTAGAGGCGTGAAGCTTCCTTGCTGAAGTAGTCGTTGGGATGCTTGTGCCACTGCAGAATCGGGTGAAGAGCTCGTCCGCTCTCCATCGCATTCTCCAGCTCCGTTAATGTATCGTGTGGCAGTAATGAAATGGCGATGTAATAGAAGAGGCGCTCACTGAGCGCCTGAGCACAAGCGCAGCCCGCGTGGCCATCAAATACGCCGTAAAGCATGCCGCGGGTCTGCAAGCACGTCGCTGCACTTCGCCGATCCTCGATGGGTGCGTTTGCTGGTAGTTGGTTGCTGTCAAAGCCCATGACTGAACTGAGGTTCTTGCCATCAAACTCAGGAACTTTGAAGCTGTACTCATTAGCTTTTAGAATGCTGTTAACCTGAGGTGGGGTCAAGTAGTAGGTGTGCCATGCGGGTGAGGTCCTGTATCCCCGCCATCTTTGTTCAAAGCTGTGTGGCTGAGTCGCATTGACGCATGGATGAGGAGACCGGCTGCAGTTTTGGCATGTTATGGCTGGCACCAGCATCCGACCAAAGCTCCTGCCATGGAGGACCCTGAACACCTGGGAGGTAGCACCCATGATAATTTGACCTTACCCTCGAAGGACCTGCAGGGACACCATAGCTCAATTAGAAAAGCTAAACAAAACTCATATTTCACACTTGTCTAGAGCTATACGAGTAAAACAGTAGTCAGGTTTACAATTGAAACAAGCTTGACAACATGATTATCAAGTTCTCGAGTCTTGAAGTAAAAATACCTTCACATGACTGTGACTGTTTATACATTTTAAACCATCAGAAGATCACTCTCATTGACTAAGCCAAGGCTAAGGTGAGGCCTTATGATTTCCGCGATGTGGAAACGCAGATGGAATCATGGAATCCAGTCAAAAAAACCAAAAAAAAAACGGAATTTACAGTTTAACGTGGAATGACACAGGATTTGTCAAAGTTTGGATAAATTAATCAAAAGTAGGTCATTACTCTTAAATTATCAAATTGTGATATGGACTAATATTTGTAAATATTAAGCCGCAAAATGACTTTTTAAATATGAATTCTGCGCGTCTCTGTGTGAATGAATGACGCAGATGCGCGTTTTTGTTTACGATTCGTACTGAAGTGCATGTGACACTTTAATTAAGTAGACATGCTTTTTGATTAATACAATTTAATTTAATTCAAAAAGGATTCCAGAAAAAATAAATTAAAAAAATAAAATAAAATGGATTTCATAGGGCCCTACTAAGGTTAAGCAGGCCCGGCTCCAAAATTAAGCACCAAGAGTGCTTGTTAAATTAGTGAGAGTACTCTAACCTTAATATACACTTCGTTATAAAGAGATGATTCATGCTAAACACAACACCTAAACAAAAACTCTGCCGATTTGGTGAGTGGATTCTAACTTAAACCCCTCTGATTGGCTGTTGTGTTCAAGAAATCAACAGAAAAGTTTGTGATTGGCTACACTGCTCAACGCTGCAAAAAAAAATTTTAAATACAGTCATCAACATTTGAAGTGGATCAAAACCTTTTATCAAAGTTGTCCTAAAACCAAAACATACCTGTTCTTGTCTTAAGACAACTATCCATTTAGTTTGAGGGTGCTTAGCACCCTGTAGAACCGGGCCTGAGGTCAAGGCATGGAAAAGCCATTCCATTCAGGATAGAAGAGTGTCCCAAGGCTTAATATAGCCCCATGCTGCCACATTCTTGGCATTCGGCACTGCCTGTCCCACTGGCCTATTACTGTCCCCTGCAACATTTACTCATTACATAAAGCGAGACTGCTGCAACCCAATTTACATTCATTGCAAATATTCCCTGCCCTTCAGGTTGGTCCCCTTTTAAAAGAATTTCTGTCAGTGATTTTCTTTGCCCAACCCAAATTGTCTTTTGGTGCAGGTGTTTAGTGCTGTTAGCTGACTGTCATCTTATAGATGTCTAACCACTAAAAATACTGTTCTTGTTTTCTTTACATAATAAAACATACAACAAAAGTAATTAATACTAACAAGTTATAACATAACGTATGTTTTATGCAATGGAAACTGGTCTTCACACAGGTGAACAATTCTGTTCCTATTTAGCAAATTCTTAATTTCGTGCTACTACTTTTAATCTTACATTTGTTATTGAAACGTTCGAAAACGCCATTTGAAAAAAACAACAACCTTATGCAAACATAGTACTCACATATTAAGACTGCCGCTAGAATGGATACAGAAGGGTTAAAATGAAAGTGCCACACTACTGAAACAGCTCACGGCTTCTCTTGCTCTGTCGTTATATGCAGTTCAAGTCAAGGAGCTAACATACTACCAGGCGGGTTACTTGAACCATACCAGATAACCAATATATCAGATGTTGGAATGGTTTTAATTTATAACTTCACGATAAAACGACAGTTGTAAAACAAGGGAAAAGGCTCAGTAATGTTACGCCCCGTCCACATCATCCAGCATACATAACGTTATTCGCTACTAAGTTGCCATATTGTTTACATTTGGGCTTGGCAACATAATTTAGTAGAAATCATCGCAGAGAGACGTAATCGGATGAATGCCCCTGTATTTAAAGCAAAGAAAAAAAGATTTTCAGATAGCACACAGTTTGTATAGCAAACCCGCTTTTGTACTGCGTGACTACCGCAGACAAATATCAAACGCTAATGCATCTAAAATAGGCTGTATGGAAAGCATTACACGCTACTGTCGTAAGAGCTGCATGCGTAAGTCATTGCAGCCTTACAAAAGAGAAATATTCTTACCTGAGGATATTAGTAGGTGTCTAAGTTTCTAGTCGATGTTTGATCTGGCTACATTAGTTCATGTGCACTCACCCCGCCCGCATCCTGCAAGCCTAGTTCGCGATCACTCCCACCGAACAAGATGATTGGTTCACTTACATAGCTGCTACGTCATCGGAGGTGTAGCTTCTCTTAACCTTTCTTTTTCCGGTATGTATAATTATATAATAATGCCTGAATAGCTGGCAAAATGATATATTAATACATACATAGGCACATAAATATACAATTATATATATATATATATATATATAAAACCTAAATAAATCTACAAAGAAATACATAAATACATATACAAAAATAAACAAAAATAAATGAATATTTCTACTGGTATTTTCTTATTTATGCATAATTTCCTGTTTTGCATATATTTATTTTGACATGTATTCATTTACATTTCTTTGTCCATATGGCAAAAAGTGGGCTGTATTTTATTTCAGACAGTTCTAGGCTAGAAAGAAGCCTTTGAGTAGTACAAGTCGATGAATGAATGGCTTAAAAGTGGACAAATAAAATATGGCCTAATTGATTGACTATTATTGGTACTGCAAATACAGTAGGGTGCAGTTACAGTATCATTGCAACTGCAAATACAGTATACATTACTCTTTTTCCCAGAAATGAATATTAACAAACCACAATGTCAATAGATCAGATCTGATTACACATTTGACAGGGAAGGGTGTGCATGTGAAATAATCCAGTATTATACAATTATCCTGTTATAACTTGTCTTTATTGTTTTTACAGGAAAAAACAACAACAACA
>NPDK01018782.1:0-15274 GCA_013461565.1 Labeo gonius
ATCTGAAAATGACTGATTTTATACTGTATATGTACTATGTACCTTTAAAGTAGTAACACACCATTTATATGTACAAAAATTACTTAAGTTACCTTTTGGCTTTTTTTTTGTTAGGATTCCGCCCCAGTGACAGCTTTGTACCTTTTTTCTAAATGTAGAATGTAGTGGAAATGCACAATGAAATATATAGTATTTACCAATATATTCATCTTACTAAGAGCAGATTTGTGTGAATCCTACAGCAGAATGGCCAGATTTGTTTGAAGACGCTGTTTAGGGTGGAGCCAAATGAGGTCATTATAATCGTTGCAGTCTGTTTCCCTTTTATGTTCAATTTCATATGTTTCTATGGTTATAGCGTTTATGGCTGCTCTACTGTGTCTGTATTGCAATACTAATTTAACTCATGGGATGAAATGTGATGCTGTGAACAGATTGGCAACACTTAATGTGAGAGTTATAACACTCCATCCTGATAAGGCAATATGCTGAAATCGACTACATGCCACCTACTGCAAAATCAAACATGGTACTCATCCTCATGTGCTACCACAAAATGCAGCCAGGCGTATTAATCATTGAAAAAAATATTTAATTGAGACTAGTACAGTTTTGTAGGCTGTATTACTGGACATGGATCAGGTACAAATGCAAGTCTAAAAAATGCTAGAAATAATTTGCTTTCCATGCATCAAGACCAAACTTATGTTTATGAGAAATTGATCCATTGGAGGTCCACCGAAGTTCAGAATTAGAGCAGGGTTAATTCATCCAAAATAAAAAATTGGGCATCATTTTCTCACCCTCATGTCATTCACATAAGATGACATATAATGAAAATCTTGAGACATTTTTGGAAATATCTTGGAGGGCATCTTTATTTGTTCTATGTTGCTTTTTTTGAACATTTGCCAATACTGTGGCGACTTCGTCATACTGTAGGTGAAAGGAAGGGTGTGGTAATTTCAAAACACACTACGTCTCCACCCAGAGCAACACTACCAGGATTCCTTTGTAGCTTGACCTTGCCCTCACACTGCAGGGTTGCTATTGTCTGTGTTTCCAAAGGATAACAGTGATGTCTTTTTATGAGAGTGATGCTGGAATATGTTTCCTTCAAAGAGTGTTTCTGTCTGCAGGGAGCCATTAACCACACCTCATCTGTGATTCACCAGAGAGAGAGAGAAAAGAAAGATGAGTTGATCTCTTGATAGAAATCAGTCTGCATTCTGTAAAGTCACCATAAATTTATGTAGGCCCCACTGCTCATCGTGTGGTTCACGTGACGCACTTTGTTATTGTGTAAACAGTAATAAAGGAACCTGCAGTGTTACTTTCCAGAATACGCTCTACATATTTCACAGAGAGAATGTTATGTTTTTATAATCTTTATGTGTCAGGTCAGTGCATTTATGTGAGTTAGGACTGTCATAAGCTGAATATTGCTTGGCATTTGTGATGTTATAGACAAACACAGTCTGCTAAAACAAATAAGACATAAACAATGATACGTTTTGATGTCTTTATTGAACGCACTGTGTAAACATTCACATTGCAGGGTGGAAAAAGTGGGTGAACTCTTGAATTTAATAACTAGCTGACCGTCTGATTGCACAACCCATACCAGACATTCACTTTGATTGCAGATCAGACCTCCAAGTCAGGAAGAATTTTGGCCTTAGTATTGAAAATCATGGTACAGAAAGTCTACAATGAATGACATTTTTTGTATTGTCGCACAGTAAATATGATCATACCTGGTATGATTTCAGTCAGACAAAAATGTTTACTAGACTACAAATTATTGTTTTACTTTCAACTCAAAATGGACTCATGTGCAAGGGATAGTTCGCCCAAAAATGAAAATACTGTCATTAATTACTCACCCTCATGTCGTTCCAAACCTGTAAGACCTTTGTTCATCTTGGGATACAAATTAAGATATTTTTGCTGAAATCTGAAAGCTCTCTGACCCTCCACAGACAACAAGGGTCCTACCAAGGGTCAAGGGACAGAAACGTAGTAAGAACGTTGTTAAAATAGTCCATGTGACACCACACTATTGGTGCAACGGTTCAACTTACTAACTGTTTTAGGGTCACGGTTTCGGTACAGTTCGGTATGTACCATGTTTAGGGAAAAAACGCCAAATAGAAATAAAGAAAGTGAAAACAAATAATCCAACTACTTAGCAACAGCACAAATAAATACAATAGAGCAAAGATACAAATAAAATAAGCAGTGCCTTTTAGGTTTTTTTTGCATTTGCATAAACATCGCATATTTTACTGAATATATAAACGATTAATCTTCATTAAAGTTACGAAAGCTATTCAGTCAAGAGCAGTGAGTGATTTCCTTGTTGTTGCTGTTTGATTAATATTAAGCAAGTGCTGACACTGTGCATTCAACCAACTACGTCTGCTGGGATACTTAACAAGAAGGGCATTTTGGCATAATTTTTGTGTGAAATTTGTCAATTTTGTGTGAAATTTGTCAAACACAATACTTCAGGGAGAGCCTACCCTGATAGCACACAATACATCATGGAGACATCTATTTGACGTCTGCATTTACATGTAGAAGACGTGTTTTTTAGAGTTTTTGCTCATCTGCAATACATCTATAGGACGTTTTCTAATTTTACTGTGCGTGCAAGCTTGCGTCTTCTGGCTCTTGTTTAAACTGGCAAGGCTTAAATGAGTTTAGTTTAAACACAGATAGCAGTGTGTGCTGTTCAGGTCTCACCTGCGCACACGCGCTATCAACACCCGGGTGATGACGGCATAAAAGCCGGTCATATTCGATCATATTCGAGCATACGGCACTCGCATTGAACAAAGAGTGGTTGTCCACGTTTTTGTTTTGTTTTTGTTTTTCTCATCACAGTCGATGTAATGTATTGGGAAGCCAGAATGCGTATCCATCGACTCTGTTTTATGTGTTGTTATTTATAACAAACCATGTTACAGATGCATTGTCAGAAATTATGTTGAACTGCAGTCCAAGTGCGTGCCGAACCGTGTGTGGAGAATGGTACAGTTTGAGGTTTTACAGAGAACCCATACGATCTACGCCACATGTATCTATCATAGTACTCTCGATAACAGCGGCAGGCTGTTCCAGGAGAGAAATGATTAAAGTCGTAATTTTTGTTTTCTTTGCACACAAAAAGTATTCTCATAGCTTGATAAAATTATGATTAAACACTGATGTCACATGGACTATTTTAACAACACTCTTACTACGTGCCTTGAATGTGGTAGGACCCTTGCTGTCTTTGGAGGGTCAGAGAGCTGTTCTCGTACTTTCGTACTGTAAGATGAGGAATTTCAACCACAAATTAAGACAGAACTCATTTACAGTGCTCAAATCGGACATGTGTCTTTGACAGTTTCCACTTCCTGTGTACACTGCAAACAGCAGCGGTCATTAGCTAAACCAGCCTCGGATAGCATCTGACTAATCTAATCACCTCCCCCCCATGTCATCTTAGTCTTCCTCATCAGTGCTAATTCAATATGCGTCGTATGGGGGATTTATTCACTTTGAGGGGTGGTAGTAACTATGACGCAAAGACACAGTTTGTGTTCGTGTTTCAGGATTTGCTTTTCTCAGTACTTTTTTTATTATTATGTACTATATTCTTATTGTCCTCATTTTTAATCACATGTTTGCCAGTCTGACTGATTCATCTGACCTACATTTATATTGTTCTTCTTGGCAGATGTTTACTTACGAACTATATTGAATAATTACTTTAGCAGATAGTAAAAGATAAAGGTCAATAATTGCACAGCTATGACAATAGCTGACAGATTGCAATGGTAAACAAGAAATCCTCGGGGAGGTGTCTGGCTGCTAAATCAGTTATTGTGTGTAAAGAAGGCAGATAATAATCTATGAAGTATAAATAATATGCAGTAAACGTTTAGTCAGTCTATTGCAATAGACAGTGTAGGATTTCTCACAACCAAACTGGACTGTTCAGATTGTACTAGTGTTGTGTTGATGGCTTTGTTAATTATTATAATGAGAGTGATCTAGTTAACATTCTATGAATACTATTCTTTTTATACACATACATATACAAAATTCAGCTTTTTGACATCACAGGAGTAAATTACAATTCAAAAAAGCTGTAAATTATATATCAGGTATGTATTTCTTTTATTATAAGTGACGTTGTTGTGTCCAGAATCAATGTAAATGAAATAGAAGTCTAAACAGGGACCTTCTGCCAGTTGCGTAAACATAGCTACTGTATTAATAGATTAGTTCGCTTCCAGAATAAAAATTTCTTGATAAAATTTCCTGATTTACTCACCCCTATGCCATCCAAGATGTTCATGTCTTTCTTTCTTAAGTTGAAAAAGAAATGAAAGTTTAAATTAGTTTAAATTATGTTGTAAAAAGAATGAAGGTCCAAATTGCAATTTCAGTACAATTTCAAAAGGCTTTAAACAATCCCAGCCAAAGATAAGGGTCTTATGTAGCAAAACGATCGGTCATTTTCCAAAAAAAACAAAAGTAGAACCACAAATGCTCATCTTGCACTAGCTCTGCGATGTGCATTTTCATGAATTATGTAATGACATTGGAAAAGTCATGCACATTTAGTTCTTTGTCTGTGTACTCTGGTTCAAAAAGGTAGGGCGGGGCGAAAAACCTCATTTTCTCTTTGTAAACACTGGGTCGGTGCTTCCGTAATGCGTGAAGTCGAGCTAGTGTAAGATGAGCATTTGTGGTAAAAAGTTTATATGTGTATATATATATATATATATATATATTGTAGAAGATGATTGATCGATTTGCTTGACAAGATCTTTATTTGTCGGCTGGGATCATTTAGAGCCCTTTGAAGCTGCATTGAAACTGCAGTTTGGAACTTCAACCTGTTGGCCACACTGAAATCCACTATATGGAGAAAAATCCTCAAAAACCTTAATTTCTTTTCGACTGAAGAAAGAACAACATGAACATCTTGGATGGCATGGGGGTGAGTAAGTTATCAGGTAATTTTTCTGGAAGTGAACTAATCCTTTAAGACTGTGTCTTAAGAACAAGTTTAACCAACTAGCAGATAGCCAAGAAATAATCGGTATTTATTTTCTGATTCAGATAGTAGCAATCTACCTTCTTGGAACTGATTTTCAACAGTTATGTCTTGAAGAAAACAAATTAGATGACTAACTTTTTAAGACTAGTCTAAACAGTTTTTGCAAATGGCCACTTGTTCTGCTTGCTTGCTTACCTTATGTGTATGATGTTATAAGTGCACACACCTTACCAAAAGATAGTCACGTTTCTAATCTTTGCTCTCTGCATTACCATTAAGTTTGCAGATGAATGCATTAAAGTCATATCACAGTCATAAGCAACCCTAATTCATCATTTTTAAAATTTCAATGAATGGTCCAGCTCTACATGATGAAATGGACAACAAAAGAAAGATCAAAAGCAGAGTAAATAACATGTGTAAATAGTTCCTTTTGTAATAGATTTTGCTGAACTAAAGCAGAGAATGGGGCTTTTATGCCACTGTCCTGGGCTTGACCAATGACATCACAAGCTCTCACATCACATGGAGTTCCTGAAAATTCATCTTTAGATAGCTGAGATTTGGACCCACATGCACTTCCGTCTGCCTGTCTTCTATTTTCTCCATCACATGTTTTTCCACAGAAGTGCAGATGAAAGATGAGTGTGAGCGAGGGACACTTCTCGTCTTATGATGTTGTGGAATAAGAAAGTGGGAAATGATAGCAATTTAAATACTTTTGGGTTTTGTTTCTAAAAAAACAGAGGTATTAAAGGAATAGTTTAACCAAAAAAAATTCTATCACCAAATAAAATTCTGTCATTATTTACTCACTCTCATATAGTTTTTATCATGTATGACTAACTTTCTTCTGTGGAACACAAAATAAGATATTTTTAAAGTCACTGGGGTCCAAACAACATTAGAGTCCATCAACTTTTATTATAAGGACATTATATAAGAACATTATTCAAAATATCTTTTTGTGTCTAATTTTATGTTCCAGAAAAGAAGAATGTCATATAGGTTTGGAACGACATGAGGGGGGAGTATGATGGCGGGTGAGAGAATGCAGCATTATGATGATGATGTTGATTTTTGCTTCAAAACATTTGGATTCAAATGTTTAAAAATGTGATTTAATTCTCAGCACACTCTACTAATGCCACATTTGATTCCTGAGTCCTGTATTGTTGATAGTGTGGAGCATTAATGATGTCTCACTATCACTGTCTGTGCTGCACTGTTCATGTGCAGCTGCATAAAATTTGACCCTAAGGAGGCAGCCTGATTATAGAGCTGTGCTTGTGTCATGTCAAGCGTCAGATCATCGTAGGTTCAGAGCTTCACCACTCTTGTGCTGTGCGCTTCCAGGAACTACAGCAGCCAGGAGGATTTGTCCCTCCCTGTTTCCGCATGGAGAGACTATTCACTCTCATTCCTTCTGTCTCTCCCACCCTTTTCTCTTTCTTTCTTCCTGTTATTGCCCTGTTGGATTGTTCCTTTGCCATGGTAACTTTAGTTTGGGAATATAAAGGCCGCTTGTTGGCTTGGGTGCATTTGTCTAGGAGAGTGAGAGAGTGACACGGTGCTGTCATTCAGTCTTTAATGACCCTTAACAAAGAGAAAATCACGGAGCATCCCAGTTCTTTATCACTCTCCGCCTCTCTCTCTATCTACTGTTTGCAGTGCTACTTTTCAGGGGCACTTCAGTGGGGCTTTGGAGCTTCTGTTGTAGTTTCCAGTCCTTTGCTTTCTGTTCTTTTCTTTTTCACCTTAAAGGAGAAGTCCACTTCCAGAACATCCAAGATGTTCATGTTTTTCTTTCTTCAGTCGTAAAGAAATTGTTTTTTGAAGAAAAACCTTATTTTTCTCCATATAATGGATTGATATGGTGCCCCGAGTTTGAACTTCCAAAATTCAGTTTAAATGAGGCTTCAAATGATCCCAAATGTGGTTGTAAGCTATCCCAGCTGAGGAAGAGGGTTTTTCTCTAGTGAAATGATTGGTTATTTTCACTAAAAAATAACTCTGTGTATTCAGGTTCAAGACAGTTAGGGTATGTCGAAAAACTCCAATAGTATTTTCTCCCTCAATTTCAAAAATCATTTCAAAATCATCCTACGTCGCTGCAGAAGTACCGACCCAGTCTTTGCAAAGTGAACATGCAAAGAAGATCAAAATAGCTGCAGAAGTACCGACCCAGTCTTTGCAAAGTGAACATGCAAAGAAGATCAAACAGCTGCAGAAATACCGACCCAGTCTTTGCAAAGTGAACATGCAAAGAAGATCAAACACTTGCAGAAGTACCAACCCAGTCTTTGCAAAGTGAACATGCAAAGAAGATCAAACACCCTTGACAAAAAAGGTAAAACAGCAATATAGGATGATTTTGAAGTTGAGGAAGAACATGAGATTAAACCCATTAAAGCTGCATTTAAACTGCACTTTGGAAGTTCAAACTCGGGGCACCATAGAAGTCCACTATATGGAGAAAAATGCTGTGAAATGTTTTCCTTAAAAACATAATTTCTTTATGACTGAAGAAAAAAAGACATTAACATCTTGAAAGACAAGGGGGTGAGTACATTATCTGTAATTTTTTTGTTCTGCAAGTGGGCTAGTGTCCTTTAGCTTTAAGGTTTTGTGGTATTAGAGGATATTTATAATATTTACCTAGTAATCCAATGACTTTACAGGAAATGGGAACACAGACAAAAATACTGTACTATAATACTTGTTTTTGAGTTTGAGTCATTTTGTCAGCAATGCGTCAGCATAGCCAAATTTGGCATCAATTGAAACACTCTTGATGGTTACTCATAGGTGTGTTTTATGATGTGTGTGCAATCAAATGTGAAGCTGTTGCTTACGCCTCTATGATCATCTGGTTGCCCTCCTCAAACATTTATAACCTGCAATGAGAAATCATGACCTTTGGACGTAGCTTATTTACACAGACTTTTCTGCTCGTCTTTGTGGACCATTTCCTCCACCGGAGGATGAGGATGTACTAATGCAGATTGTTTTCCGTCACATTTAGATCAGGGATGCATCATGATGATGATGATGATGACTATGAACTAATCAGCTAGTTAAAAAAGAAAGTCAACCAGTATATCTAAATTAAGTCTTTTAGACACAAAAGAAAACTACATTGGTACTCACATGCTGTATTCTGTGTGCACAGCATGCAGAAAGCCGCGTCTCAGACAACGTGCAAACGATGGATAGCTCGAGTTCTCTTTCATGTGTTCATGCACTTTAACAGAAAACTACACCTTGCTAGTTTGAAGATTCAAGAGATTTTAAAGCATTCAAGCACAAAAAGACTTGAATAACAACTTCATTCACAGGGTTCCCACGGGTCCTTGAAAGAATCTGAAAAAAACATTTCAAGGCCCTGGAAAGCTTTTGAAAATGAACATACATATACAGGTCCTTGAAAGTGCTTAAATTTATTTTATGCAATACGTTTTCTGGTCAGCTAATGTGTTATTTCGCCAACACTTCGTGGCCTATGCATGCTAGCTTGCTTGATTTAGATTCGTTACACACATTTACTTGTTACGAGGTAATGACCTTCACGCGCGCACAAAACTACTACGATGGTACCACAAATATTGTAGACACACGGTGAAACATTGCAAAAATAGGCTGTGAAGTTTGAATAATATGCTTTTTTGCATAGTTGTGCTGTGCAAATGAAAACTGTAACTTTGCTATTACTTGAAATGTATTCCCACATTAAGTCCTTGAATTTGAAGGTATTGGACCTGCAAAGTCCTTGAAAGGTCCTTGAATTTGAAGTTAACCAAGGTGTGGGAACCCTGCATTCAGTGTGTTCTGTGCGTGCAGCGTTCACATATGTAGCTGCTCTATGGCAACAGTCAAGCCACCAAATTGGATTCTTTCCACGTCTTCTTGTGCTTTAACAAACAAATACATAATAAACTATGTCAAAATACTTGTCTTGGTGAGTGTTTTAAAAAATTTGCCTTTAGCTGAGCTTAAACAGTTGAGAAAGAAAGCACATGTGTATCATTATATTTGACATGCAATGTCTCTTAAAGTGACTGCACCTAATTTATCAACTGCTGTCGGTGAAAGAAAAAAAAATCTTGTTTAATTTTTATCCTTCTGTTCGCATTAACTTTGTATTTGTTAGGCTAGTAGTTTTTGCTGTAGTAATGAAATTTGAATCGTAAAATTTGGTGTTTAAAATTTTGATATCATATAACCTCATTTATTAGAATTAGGGCTGTCAGTTACATTTTTGAAACTAATTAATTACATGATGTGTCGATTAATTAATCGCATTAATTGCAAAATAAACTGTGAAAAATACCCACAAAAGATTATTTAAAGCTATTTTTTGTGAAATGAGAAAGTATCAAGTAGACATTACAAATTTAAGCTTTAGAAAGAAACATTTTATTTAATTCAACATAAAATGTATTACACATAAACATTTAGGTTACAACTGCCTAACATTAACTATGAAACATAAAAAAAGGTAATTTTAGAAACATGGGTATTTTTTGTTCATACAATGAAAGTCATGGTAACCAGAACAGCTTTGTTACCAACAGTCTTCAAAATATCTTCTATGTTCAACAAAAGAAAGGTTTGGAACAACATGAGGGTAGAGTAAACGAATTAAAATTTTTTGGGTGAACTGTCCCTTTAATGTTTTATTATTATTATTATTATTATTATTATGTTTTTTCCAGATTAGGTCTCTTGCTCAATTAAAACCTACTTTGTTGATGAAAGATTTTGAAAAAGTTATTAATGCTTTTATATTGTCCCGTCTGGACTATTGTAATGTGTTGCATGTGGGGTCCTGTCAGACCGTTATTTCACGTCAATTAGTCCAGAATGCAGCTGCTAGGCTGCTTGTGTGTGCTAAGAAAAGTCAACACATCTCTCCTATCTTGGCCTCTCTCAGATGGCTACCAGTGGGCTTCAGGATAAAATATAAGGTTCTGTTGTATGTGTTCAAAGCAGTACATGGAATGGCCCCTGCTTATGTGTCTGAGCTTATTACTTTCCATCAATCATCAAGGTCTTTAAGATCATCAAATAAGTTGTTTCTCACTGTCCCACAGACTCATTTAAAGCTGAAAGGAGATCAGGCCTTTGTTGGTGCAGGTCCAAGGCTTTGGAATAGCCTTCCATCTGAGATTAGAGAGATTACATCCATAAATGATTTCAAAACTTGGGTAAAAAATTATTTCTTGTCATTAGCTTTCAAGGAGTTGGGCTAGTATCTGTGTTTTTATTTGGATTGTATGTTGAAGTTATGTAGATTGTACAGCACTTCAGTCTGCAGGTGCAGTTGTAAGGGCTTTATAAATAAAAGGAATGAATGAACGAATTAATTATTATTTATTTTTTTTATGAAATTATACTCTATATAACAAACTAAATCTACCAGCAGATGGTGGTAAATGTATTTTATTCAATCGGTTCATTCAAACAGCTGTTTCATTCAGGAAATAAATAAGTGGCTCCTTAATGAATTGTCATTTGAATCATTTATTCACACGATTTGTTCAAAAACATGGATTCATTCAGAAACTAAACACTGCTGTGTTGTCCGGAGATGCGCAACAATTCTGCTATGGCTTCAGAGGTAATGTGTTCTCTACAAAATAACATAACACACACAGTGTTTAAAATATAACACAATATCAGTTTATTTACTGAAATTGTTGTGTAAAATCACATTTAAGCTTGGGATAGATCGGGACAAAATCAGCACTTGTGTCATATTGTTCAAAAGTCAAAAGGCATAACTGCATTTATGGAGTTGTTGCCATGCATCATATTTGTTAACAGTCAACTGTATGAAATATAAGATGATGTACAGGCCTGTGGGCAGGGCCAGTGTGTTAACTGCGTCAAAATATCTTAATCATGTTAATTACTAATTCCACTAATTAACGTGTTAAACTAACAGCTCTAATTAGAATAACAGATAACATGGGTCAAAACAACAACTACTATTTTATTTTTTGTGGCAGGGCCAGTGAAAATGTTGGCAGGGCAAGTAAAATTTTGAACCGGGGAAAGTAGGAAAAAAACCTTAGCGTTGAGCCCTGAATTTTTTTTTTTAAATCTTACTGACCCCAAATTTTTTAACTGTTTTCCTTTCCTGCACAGTCTCCATGTTTGCAGTGTGACTTCTGCAGACTAACGAAACAAGCAAAGTAAGACCATTAACCACTCACTACACCGAGGTCTCTATTTGTCCAGCATGGCAGAATTCACATACTCTGTGTGCAGTGTTCACTCAGGTTTTTCTTTGGAGACTTCCGCTCTTCTCAGTGTGAGTTGTAGCTGAGGTTTGGCTGAGGATGCCATGGACAGCAGCCATCAGCATTAGGCTCTGTAATGAAGAGAGAACTGAATCCACACGAATGTTGAACTCTACCCAAAAGCCTTTTTACAGACACAGAAAGCTTCCAGTGTGGGAATGACTGAACAGAGCAGTGTTTATAAAAATGAATTGACCTGAAAATATGCTCTCTAAACTTGCATGATTCAACAGCTTTTGAAATAAAACAAGTTGGTTTCTAAATGAAAAGCTCCTAGTTTTAGTTTCTTTGTTCTTTAGTGAGTCAGAATGACTGTGAGGTGTCATATTAGTATTAACATTGTAGCACATCTAACTAGCTCTATTTTTTGTGTGTGACAGGAATTTTTGGGCTGTGGAAGAATCCGTAATTGCATTCCTTCTCATCTGACGATACACACGTCGTGCTATCCTGAAGCCCTCTCCAACAGGACCAGGAGGCACCAGAGGGAGGCGAAAAGCGCTGAAAGAGTGAATACAGAACGAAGAAGGATCGTAAAGGACATGGACAGAATGGTGCTGTGGAGGGGAGAGCAGAAGTGTTCTGCACTGGAATGACCTCCCACACACTCTCACGTGGTTTCTATGGGGATTTCAGCATAGTCGTATTCTGCTGGATGGGAGGTGGTGTGTTCCTGTGGCATCTGATCACTCTGCTCTGATTGGCCAGTATTATTCAGTCGCCGCACTGCCATTGGTCAGAATGCCAGCAAAAGGGAAGTACTTGCTGAACGAGCAGAAGTTGAAACAGGAAGCACTGTACAGGAAATTTTCAGGCATTAGCCAATACCAGCCATTCGTTCTATTGCTGGGACTGAGCATGCTCGCCTGTGCCGCACTGCTAGTGCTCTTCTTCAGCCTGAAACTGGTGAGATTCCTCATTTATGCAAATGCACTCATACAATATCATGCTTACACACGCCCACAATCCAAAGTCAGCCCAAGTTCAAACACCTGCCCACGGAAGTGTGCACTGTTGAACAAGTCACTTAAAATTAGGAAAGACAATCTTCAACATGTATTGGATCTGTGCTGTCCCTGCTGTTGAGATGGTTTCTAATGATTGAAGCAGCCTCTCTTACATAATCCTGCAGCGACTGAGGAGCTGATCCTTCTGTAGTTGCGTAATCTGAAGTCTGATGATCACAATGCTGATGTGAACTGGCATTATCCGTGGAAGGAAATTGAGTGTTTTAATTGTAATAATTGGCAGTTTATGCCAGGTCCATTAGGGTTTTGTTTTTTTTTCTTGGGAAATATATGTAGCACAGTGTATAATAATCTCTCTCTCTTTAGACACATTCTCAAATAAACTCGCACGTAAACTTTCTCTGGAGTCAGCTGGATGTGAAGAGGGGCCATGAACGCTCCTTCTGTACCGCTGTTGTTCATCTCTTTAGCAGATAAGCACTATACCATCTGTGCAAACTTCTGTAACCTCCTCTCTCAACACCAACCGGCCGTGGGAGGAACAGAATTACAACCAGTGTGGTTCTCCATGTGTGGGCATGTGTGTGTGTGTGTTGCCTTTTACTATTTATTTGAACTTTCACAAAGCCCATAGGATGATGGGAGTATGTAGGTGTGTGTGTGTTTCTTGTGTGTGCTTGTGGATTGAGGTATGCATTTCTGTTGTGTTTGGAAGTTAAGTAAGTGATGTAGCTCAGTGGCAATACTGAGTGGTTGACTTAACTGGGTGAACATGAGTGGAGGATTCACACTGCGGTGCGTGTGTATATTGGAGCGTGGGTGAGTGGTGGGGTCAACCTAGTGCTGTGATTTGCCCACATAGGTAGGGACTTGTAGTCTAATAGTGTCATTTAGTCATTTTGCTTTGTCTTTTTTTAAAGGGATAATTCACCCAAAAATGAAAATTCTGTTATCAAATGTCTCACCCTCATGTCGTTCCAAACTTGTAAGATCTTCGTCCATTTTCGCTACGCAAATTAAGGTATTTTTGATGAAATTTCAACAATTTCAAAATTATTTCTTCTCTAGACATTGTTCTTTAAATAATATAAGTATCAGCTATATACAAAGTGATGAACATTTGGTTATCAACCAATGAAAATGGGTAATATTTAACAATCTGGACATGAAGCCTCATTGAGATCCCCATATCTCTGGGACTGAATGATGTTGGGCCTTGATGTATTAAAAATGTATTAGC
The DNA here is from genome assembly GCA_013461565.1 of Labeo gonius. Lineage (NCBI taxonomy): Eukaryota > Metazoa > Chordata > Actinopteri > Cypriniformes > Cyprinidae > Labeo > Labeo gonius. The sequence goes on from NPDK01018782.1 coordinate 13,573, forward strand.
AACTAAAATCTAAAATCATATTGCGGTATCTTTAATACTTCTTGAGTTATAGACATGCAAACTTTGGAAAAAGAATATTTATGGCACTCAGACGGGTATGTTTAATGTAGTTGTCTTGACAGAAGGAAACGAGATACATCTCTAGTTTCAACATTATTTGTTCTTCAGACATTCATATTCATATTCATAAGTATCATATTTTTGCAAACTGACCCCCATTTGTTTTTTGACCATTGAAAATGTGTAGATTTTAATGATTTACTCCTGGAGCTGTATTAAAATTCCAATATCTTTGGAAGGGAAGCATATAGGGCTTTGAAAATAAAGACACCAAAAGGAAACTTTGTTAAGACCTGGTATCTAAAAGGGCATTAAGATAGTATTAATGCTTCTTGAGTCACAGGCATACAAACTTTGGAGAAAAAACTTGAAATGTTGTTTCTCCATTTTTGAATGGTCACCATTGGCATATAATGCAACAAAGATTGCTAAAGTCAGCAGATTTTACTAACAGACCTACCAATCTCTTTGTAAAAATAACATTATGATGCTGCCATCTTTCTGAAGTTATTAAAAAATTTTTTTTACCCCCCTGCAATTTGACTCTAAATCAGGTGAAAATTGGCATTTTGACCTCCCTCTACAAAATAGTGGATTACTCAGTAAATATGCAATATTCATATTCAGTAAATATTCATCCATGATTAATATTTTGGCTTTCATAACTGTACATGTCTATCTTTCTTTGGAAAAAAATATGGGCAAAATCAAAAAATTTGAGCTGGGGAAGTTTTTGATATTTGCTTGATTTTACACTTTACTGTTACTTTTGATCAATTGAATTCTCCAATCAAAAATAGTTCCAAATGAAACCACAGCAGAATGGACCATTGCACATCTCTGTAGTGATGATTTTTTTCCTGAATCAGTGTGTTTTAGAATAAATCTGCATAGTGAATGATTCAATGACTCACTCAGAAGTCCCTTTTTTGTTGTTGTTTCTGAATGAATCAGTGTGTTTGAATGCTTCGGTTGAGTAGATAATTTAAATGACTCACCATGTGCTGGTTTATTGATATAACCTGCCAAAAGACTCACCAAAAAATCCCATCCACTAATGCACAGCCAGTCTGGCATGTACAAACATCAAAACTGAGGACCGGAACTAATTGTTGTGTATATATAAATGTAAATATATATGCCCATCTGACTTTTTTTTTTAAAGTGCTCCCATTATGCCTTTTCAAATATGTCCTTTCATGCAGTGTGTCATGTAGCTGTATGTGAACATAAATATCCTGCAAAGTTGTGAAGCCGCCAGTGCACGATATATAAAGTTATTGTCTATAAAAAAAGAGTCGGCTCACAATCGCCTGAACGAGTCGTCAGGAATTCGAATCTTTTTCTGTTACGGCTATGCGTCACGAAGTAACACATTTGCATAATGTCCGCCCACGTTCTACGTTGCAAACAACTTGCCCGCCCACAAACAGTAAAATTTCCATGTCGTTTAGATCACATGAAAATTTACACATACATTATACAGAAGACACTGTATCCTACGCTGTGAGTAAATTTGTTTTATATTCAAGATTAATCTACAAAAATTGTATTTTCTAGCGATCATTCAAAATACGTGGTTGTGCATGTTATGTTGTGTAACAACTCTGCACATGTCTTGCTAACCGGCTAAATCACGCTT